>JASVER010000060.1:2184688-2216204 GCA_030449065.1 Oceanodroma leucorhoa | reverse complement strand
TTTTCAGTGGCATTGCAGGAACGCTGCAAGTAGCAGATTCCAGTTTTGATTAGACAGACGTTAACTGGTCTCCCCTGGCTGCCTCCTGCTACCTGAACAAGCAAAAGAAAAAGCAAACAGGTACAAATGGCAGTTACAGGATCAGTTGACAGGGAATCAGACTTCCACGATATCCCAGGTTTATTCTTTTATCTCACCAAAGTAGGACAAAGGTATTGCAGTCCTTGCTGTGGCGTTTATTGGCATTGCTTGTGCAGAGCAGCTGTTTGACTCCATGCATTGAAGTCGGTGAGAGTCTGAAAATGTTCAGAGCCTTCGCGCAGGTCTGATTGCAGGATTGGCATTGGAAGTGTAAATATTTATCGACAGGCAAGAGGCTGAAGGTGTGACTTGCTAACAGTCAAACATGCTTTACATTGCTATTTGAAAATAGAGAATCTGCGAGAGAAAAGCAGAGCTGTGGAGCTGCCTCTCCCCCTTTTCTGCCAGCTGCTCAGGCTGATTTTGGTTGTAACTGGCTTAGAGAGTGATGAATCCTTCTCCCACTTCCAGTAAGGCTTTAGTTAACACTAAATTTTTTAAAATTTTTGAGGTAGTGATAGGAGTCTTTCTTGGAGAACCAGAAATGACATTTCTAAAGGTGTCACTTGCCCGCTTCTTACTTTGGGCTCTAACTCACATGGCCAATAATGGGAGTGTAAATGTCAATACTGTTAATTGCTTTCCTGTTCCTGGAAGAGGAAAAGAATGGAGGAAGGGTTTTGTGTTGGAAGATCTGCATGGTCTGGTGCRAGTCACAGCCTATCTGAGCACCCTGAGGGGTCGCCGCCAGGAAATGRCAAAAATCAAGGAGCCGGGAAGTCCCGGGAAGCTGGCAGAGCCCAGCAAGCTGTTGGGGTCCCTCTGCTCCTCCTCTGAAGCTCATAAGTGCTTTGCCTATTTTGACCTATTTGCAGAAGAGTAAGTGAATTTGCAGAGGGCATGTGATCACATGAAGCATCTTCACAATCATCTGTGGGTGTTACCGTACATGGCTGAAGCTTACAAAAGCAACACTAGCTCCCCGTTGTCACCACCTCAAATACCAGCTTTCAGTGATGAGCTGAAATGTGGAACTACAATTTTATTGGGTCCTATACTGTGAAATACTAGTTTTTGCTGCATTTACAATGCCATAGCAAATTAGTAGCAGGAGAACTGACAAACTATATTTTGTCTGTGATCAGCCTTACTAATTCAGCCGTGATTATTTTTTAATGGTCTAAGAAGTGTAGAAACATTTCAATGTGGCTGGATGGGAGTGGTGGATATCAGTAATTATAACATCTACGTTATAAATATGGATAAAGTTGAAGGTGAAAAATGATGTGTCTTTTCTAGTGGAGTAACTACTTTATACAGAGTGTAGTAAGAGATGTATATTAATGGTTTTATCTTTTTTTTGCAAGCATTTAGAGAAATGCCAGAAAGTTGGTAAAGGGCATGTCCCTCTTTAGTAAACCTGCTATAACTATGACAACTAAAGAATAACTGTTTCACATCTTTCTCCGCCATTCCCCACTTACTGATGAGGAGCAGAGTCCTGACACACATCCAGCACAGCCTGGCTTTCTACAGACTTTGACCTTCTGTTGGATTCTCTGGTGTCTAATAAGGAATAAGCTTACACTCCAATCTGTCTTACCATGGATACAATTGATGCTCCTGTCTATCTTGATGCTTCCTTTCAGGATTCGGTAGTCATCTAGTATCTGAGATTACTACTCATCAGTCAAATCTGGTTGCAATTAATTTTATAATGCAAAATCAACATAACTTGTATTAAATTTGGTAGGGTAGGTGAGCTGAAAACCTGGAGATTGACAGTTAATTTGTTAAGCTGAGCTTTTCATTTCAGCCTATTAAAATAGAGGTCTTCCAGGTAGACTGAYAGGCTTAAATTGGTGCATTCAAATGTGCATCAGCACTTACTTTTACTACCTGGAGGACAGGACACCGAAGCACTGATGCTACTTCTGGAAGCGCTGYGGTCTCCATGCAGTGCGTCGATGACCTCCTAGCTGGGCTTCAGCTGGGCTCACGGCCTCCTGACAGATTTGCGCTGCATCTCGGCTCTCCGCTGAAGCACTGTGGTTGCTCCAGTTTTGGCCTGGGGCAAGAAAAGGAATACCGGTGGCTTTTGGCTGCCTGTGTTAGCCTGTCCCCCTTGAGCCCCCAGGTGTGGCAGAGGGCCATGGGGCTGCCCTGTTTAATGCTCGGTTATGTCCCCAGGAGCAAGATGGACGGTGGAGTACTCTGCCCTGGGCGCAGAGGTGATGTAAAGCTCTTACACCCACCCTCCGGTAGCTTTCCCTGGGCAAGGAATATCAAGACAACCGTTTCCATCCATTTTTAAGATGCCTGAGTGCACTAAAAGGCTCTTTGTATAACTGAAAATTGTGGTGTATTACACCGCTGAGCAGGCAAGCGAGTCGTGCTCCGGAGACATCTGTGCTTTATTGATAAAGATTGAAGTGCAAACGGTGCTTTGCTATCCCTCTTGCTTCAAGGCAGTATCATGAGCTATCTTAATATTGAAATATCTTGTTACTTTACTACTTTGAACTCAAAGGTGAGCACAAGACAAAAGACTCAAAAGGGAAACTCAGACAGTAATGTGTTTACGTGARAAGTGTTTTTTAAAGCTTTGAAAGGGTTGTAATGCTCTTCTACCTTGAGATGCTAATGCTGAAACTTGAAACGTAGCACAGGATCGTTAGCAATTAAATGCGTCTGTGTACTCCTTTACATCTTGTAAGGCTCTTGCAAATCAAAAGGGAGATGTACACACATCTAATAAAATAATGATTTTGAAAGCAGAGTTCCAAAGTCCTGTTTGCAATTCACAGACAGCATCTTCATGCCTGGCATATTTGTATAAGGTTTTAGAATAAAATTAATTGCCCCAGGCTTTGGACTTGTAAAGGATTGACGATTGCTCTTTACCTCTGTGTTGTTGGTACTTTGCCTTTCTATGCCTCTACTCCAGCGGCTTTTGTGCTGTAGTATTCCAAGATTTTAACTTAATTAATTTTATTTTCTATCTTTGAATTGCTTATACCATTCTTTTGGTGGCAAAAATTATGTGTAAATAGATAGATATACAGACAACTTCTTGAAGAAGTTAATTACATATTTTAAGTAGCATATACAAGATTACATATGTAAATATGTATGTCCGGTGAAGAAAGCATTTTAGCAATRAAGTAGAAATACTTCTGAATCCTGTCTCTAGAAGCCAATAGCTGAGCAGAAGTGCATTGGAAATACATTTTTGATGAATGTGTTTATTCCAGTTATGAGTTTTACTATTTTTGACACCTGTTTTRTGTTTATTTTGCTAAAACAAAATGGTGCGTGTGCATGTATATGTGCACATATGTATGTTTATTGTGCACATGATGTATTTGTTATAGAAACTGTAATGTAAACATACAAAAGTTCACATTACTTTAAATACTGAACTTAACTGTCAACCACAAAACATATTTGCAAACTCTTTCAACATGTGTAACATATACAATCCTAATTAGAAACATTACAATAGCAGAGGTGCCCATATGTTAGTGGTAATTACGTTGAAAGAGTTTGTCTTGTGGCTCAGAGTTAAGTTTGGAACACGCAATGTGAACTGTCACATGTTAGGATTTTGTAACAGGCCTTTAAAACGTATATACGAATAATTTGCCATGCCTATATTGCGTTAGGTTAATTAAGGGTGAGGGTTTTTAATGCGGTGTCCTTTGATAGGAGGGGAGGTAGTGTTTAATGTATATTCCTAACAAAGTTATTGAAGCGTTGTCTTGAAAAAGGCAGTGTTTCACGTTTGTATATGCATTGGGCCTTTTATATATGTTATGTTTAGGAATTCTGGAGGAAAYGTGCGTAGGTATGTCATACTACAAGGCACACATGAGAAAATTCTGTCCATAGCAAGCTACAGTCATTTTAGAGCGTGAGCTATRGTGTGTATCCCTCTGGCGCACATACAAATGGATATTTATGGAAAGCATAATTTCCAACAGAATAATTAGAAATAAATTTATGAATGGGTCAGGGCTCTCCATCGAAAGACTGTTTTAAAATAATTAGTTATTTCTTTAGCACAGTTGTGACTAGCTTGCGCTGTACTTTATGAGTTTAAATATGCTTACAACAGGATGCAAGCCTAGCAGAAAATGTGTATATTTAGTTTTCCATTATATATGGGCAAATAATCATAACTATGAAGATAAAGGCAGTGGTTACAGCAGTAGATAATGTGTTTTTGTGATAAATACAGCTAGGTTTACAATTTGTTCTGCCTTATATCTCAAACATGTCCTGTGGTTTCCATATCCTTCAAATCAGTGTGAAACAGAAGCAAGTTGTGCTCTAAAAAGAGACAAGCAATTTATAACACCGAAGTGATGTTTTAGGTGAAATAATGTCGAACATATTTGTATGCTATGAATAAACAATCTTTTATTAAGAGCACCAAAAAATGTAGTACTTTGCGTGGGATGTGTTGGTATTAATCTAGAAGCGTTCAGTTCATAGGTTTAGCACCTTAAATAAGATGGTGTACTGTTTTACTGCTGGCAAACACTAAAATGGTGCTTTCGCGTGTCAGTGTGGTAGCGTGCAGAAAGATCTCCATTTTGATTCGTTAGGGTTTGTTTCTGGAAAAATTTATRTAGTGGCATTTCACAACAGAGTACAACGGAAATATAGACGATCTAGAGGAAAGTCCGTCYCATTTTGTTTTTTAGGAACCAACAGTTTTGTGTGAATATACAAATCATGATCAAAAGAAATGGATGTTGTGAATGAACCTGCTGTCACAGGCATTTTATTACGGATTCGTATTTACTAACAGTCCTAAGCTGAAACTTCTCATTTTAATAAAGGTCCTTTATTCCTACTAGCTGTAGAGATTAGAGTGTGAAGTTCAGAGGAAGTTTCTGTACTGGTTGGTTATGAAACCCRTTTCTCCTAACTCCTGGACTTGCGCTCAAGGGCAATGCTATTGATATTGTGAATGTATAAAGTCAAAATCTCGGCTGACCTTTGGTCTTGGCATCTTTATTTATTTATTTCTGCTTTGGTCTCTGAAGGTTAGTCACTTGCTGTGATGTGAGACGGAAAAGAATACAGGGATAAGAAGAATAGTGTTTTAATCCTTTCCATGTTGTTGTGGGAGTGACTTCTAACTTAATATCTGTTTCAGTTATTGACCCCATTTTGGGGAGAAACTGAATGTGTGCATGTTATTGATTGTGCAAATACTCATCCACTTTGGGAAGAGCATCCCTGCAAAGTGTCGTGGGTCAGTCCTTGGTGAAATAGAGAATTTCTTGTTTTGAAATCAGCGGGAAGAAGCCAGTTTGTACCTGACAGTGTTCTTCCAAACCAAGCATATAAAAACATTTCTGATGGTAGGTGGTGTGGGTTTGGGGTTTTTTTGCATCAGCCACATCCTTCATCAGTAACTGATGCCTCATATGATACGAGTRAGGGTTCCCTTTATGTATGCCAGTGTATTTAAACAATCGTTTGCAATTTCACGTGGCAGAGGATGGAGCACAGGTRTTGTGTAGGAGAAAACCCCGTTGAGTAACACAGCTGCTCTGATGCAGTCTAACTTTTTTAACTTAACTTATTGGTGGTTCCAGAATTTCATTTCTATCGCGTGGCTCCCTGCGTACCTCTGCAGAGTAACTGCTGGCCCACGCTGGTGCCCAGCGGCTTCGTTCCGTCAGCCGTGTTTTAGGACTCCAAAGAGTGTGGCTGGTCCCTCTGTAGCAATAGGTGTGGGTCAGAGCAGTGCTGCTGTGGTGTAGTACAGGGCTCCTGCCACCTCCTATTTTGGCGGAGTGTTTTTATGAGCAGAAATTTATTTCTTTTCAGGGCATGCTTCTTATACATCAAGTGGTCTGAGAGCTTTTTTCATCCTACCGACTGTTTCATAGTTCAGAGAGGATATTGCTCAAACTGTCCACTCATGGTAACAGATGCCAGCAAATGTTGATCCGTTTGGAGTGACTACTGGTTGGTTTCTTTTCCCCCCTCTTACAAAGAAATGCCCTGTTTGTGCGTGCTGCTCTCCCATCAGGTGTCAGTGTACGGCAGCGATGGCGAGACAAACCCAGAGGCAAAATGGCATAAAGCGACTTCTCAACTCAGTGGCCTGAATGTGTCTCACAGGCAGAAATTAGGAAACTCCAGGGGGATTGTCCCTAGAGAAGGATAATACTTTGCATGTACTTACCTCTCTAAATCCCAGCGTACCCACTCCCCTCCTCCCAGCCGCTCCCTGGAGTCACTTGCGGAGGGATAAGGCGTTTCCGCAGGGTATCAGCAGTGCTGCTGCAGGCTTGCAGTTAGTTTGGCTCCGGGAGGTTCATTGTTTCGGGACAATGACTGGACGCCGGCACTGCGCTGGGGAAGCAGCAGAGAGCAAGGGCTGACTCCTTCCTTGCAGCCCTCTCGGCTTTGCGAGCAATTAAAAATGTTAAAAATAGAGAGCAGTGATTCCAGCCCTGCCCGGGGGGGATGAAAGCATGCCTTGTTTGTGTGCCAGCCAGATGCTGGTGCATCGGGTTACATCTCCGCACAGATCCTTGTCCCAGGGTCCGTGTGAGTCCTAACAACAAATGCTTGTTTGGATGTGTCTCAGCAACTCCCTGCGGGAGTGATCCGTCACTCGCCGGCCCCTCTGCGGTGCTGCGCCGATGGTGAACCCTGGTTCTGGACACTTGGGGTGACTGAGGCCCCGTGATCCCCTGTTGCCTTTTGCTCTACATACCTAGTATTTTGCGGTTATCCTTTTCTGTAGTGCAGCTTTACTAAAGACGCCRACAGTTGAAGTTTCTCTCTCATTAATATGTACTGTAAGAGTGTCTGATCTACTTCAGACAACCCAGGCATTTTATTTGGCCTGGTGACGATTTCAAGCAAATACCATTTTCCTGTTCCTCCCGCCTTCTTTGCTTGTTTTCCCAGTACAAAACGTCCCTCTGTGAGCCTTGAAAAGAAGAAGAGATGTATTTTTCCCCTGATGAAAGGTTTTTGTCCTAGAACCATCAACTACCCGGGAACCACAAATCAGAGCTGTCTCTGCTGGGCTCYGGGTCCTTATGGTAATAGTGCATCAGCCCCTTCCTTTCTCTCTCTGGCTCGAGCAGCATCAGATGCATGCCTCTGCCAAATACTCTTACAACCCTGGATCACTGGCTTGTTTAGCAAGACCCTCGCAGGCTTTGAGAGAGGATGGAGTGGTGCCACGAGGCAAACAGCCCTCCGCTCCTCCTTCCTTCGCGTGAGAGAGGAGAAACTCGTGCAGAAATTCTCGCAGGCACAATGTATATGGTACGTTTGCAGCCGAGTTTCTGTAGTGTTTGTTCTGGAGATTTGTGAGCTTTGCAGAGCAGAAGCAATGCCTTGTGTTTATATAGTACACAGCACGAAGGGGATCCAAAGCAAAGTGAAATCCCAGCGATGCAGATAGTCACAGGTCCTTCCGACAGGCTTTGGGTGTGAAACCCTGCTCCTGTCAAAGCAGATGGGCATTTCGTTGCGACTTCACGGGGCAAAAACTCCCAACAGGAATTTGCTCAGGGTGGTGTTTCCCCCTCGGTTACCCTGACAGTGCAGGAGTTTGAAATACAACCAAAGYGTGGCTGTGGTGGGGCTCTGGGTGAAGTGGGGCCGTGGCCAAAGCTGCTGAGGGCAGCAAGTTTCTCTGAAGACGAGCATGAATCGATTCCTCTCACCTCTTGGGCCCTCTCATACTTTCTCTTCCACTGTTTCTTTGCTAAGCCACGTCCCAGGAACTCGGGTATTTTTTTATTTGGTAGCCCCCTTCCCCGGCGTGGCTGCGGTAGCTGCTCCACGGCAGTGCTGTGCTGACGGCTCTGCGGGGTCAGAGGACACGGGAGTTACTGCTGCGCCGGGAAACCAGGGACCTTACCCCCACCCGAGCAGCGTGCTCCTGCTCTTACCAGTTACGAGATGAAAAGTTGAAAGAGGGAACAGAGAGGATTTATGTGGGGATTTTTTTAATTTTTGCAAGTCACTTGTTTCTATTTACAAGCTCTACCAATATTTTAATTAGGGTAATTACCCTTGACCAGGTAAGTGTAATGGTCTGCTRCCTCTCTGATGGCTTTTCCTCTGTGATTTCCCCGCTTGGCTTTGGGGTGGTGCGGTGGGAGCTGGGAGGGGAACTGCAAGAGGTTGGAGCTGGGAGGAGAGAAGGAACTGCTGTATTCAAAGCGTAAGGTCCACAGGGGTTATTGCATCCTGCTCAGGACTGCCAGGGCTTTCAAATCATTAAGGAAGCTGATTGATTGCCTTTTTTTTCCCCCTAATTTTTTTTTTCCTTTTTTTTTCTACACAGAAACAGTGTCTATTCATCAGAGACACTGTTTTCATATGGGAATATGCATGGACTGTCTGGGCATGGTTGCCCAGTTGGGAAGTTTCCACTCACTATAAAATAATAGGCAAAGTTTTGTTCAGGGACTGGTGGGACCTTGTGACGAGACCCTTTGAAAGAGGCTCCAGGAGGAGCAGTTCTCTGAAAATGTTCCCAGTTTGGGATGGGGTGTGTGTGAATTAGGGAGCCCAGAAAACAAAGCCAGCAAAATCAATAGCCCCATTTGTAAAACATGAGCCAGTAACTTTGTGTGAAGATAGTGTTCTGGGTTTTTTTTTAATTCAGATTTTCAGTTTTATTAAAGGATCAAATGGTTGAAATACAGAATACATATTTTCTGGGTTTTATGTTTTGCTTACAGAGTTTTTGCTGCAGTACATGTTCTCATCTTTTACTGGTGTGTGATCAAGACTTGTCTCCTCGTTTGGCTGATCAATAACCGAGCAGATCTCCTGGCTAGGAGAAGCCTGTCTCGCACAGGTGCTGATTAATAATCACAAACTGATGGTTTTTTGTGCTTTGTGTTGGAGGAGCACTTAGCACAGTGCTGTTCTGCTCAGCGGCTGCTGCTCCTTGCTGCTGCTGTAACACGAGTAAAAGATTTTAGTAATTTGGCACTTGGGTTATTAATTCCGGTGGGAACGCAGCGCTTACGTTTGCTCTCTGGATGAAGCAGCATGTGTGAAGTGCGCAGGGCAGGGGTCACACCGGCTGCGATATTGCGAGCCGTGTCTCGGGGTGATCTGGGGAAGCCACTTCATCTTACGGCACTGCTTTTTCCCCGTCTGAAAGAAAAGCAATAATGAGATTTCCTTCCCGTGGAAAGTGTCCTAAGAACTACTCAGGAGGAGCAGAAGGTGTAAGTACGTATAATGCGTATTTTAGCGTGGCCTGATGCTGGTGGAGCCCTGCACTGCTTTCAGAAGCTCCCTTCAGCCTTGGTGTTTCGGGATTTGTTTCCTCCCTGCATTAAAGCAATTAGTGGATACAGGGAATATTGTGGGGTGTGTATATATACTGCGGAGGGAATATCACGGAAACATATTACCCTGCTTCAGGTCTRCCATCCCTCCTCAGCAAGCAAAGTGCTGAGCAATTTCAAGCTGTRTAAATAATTTCTGGAGCTTTATGCTGCTGGAGGGAAGATACCCCCAAAACATACCTTTGGAAACCCAGGGTGGAAGAGCRCGGAAGGCCAGCTCTGACTTGTAACCGCAGAGGGAATTGTGAGCAGCGGTGTTCAATTTATAGTATTATCTCACATTTTCATTTCTAAACCCCATTAAAGGCCTAACAGTTTTCCTGGAAACAGCCTTTAAAGTTCTCACTTGATTATTTTTTAGCTCCAAAGATGCTCTTTCTCTCAAACATGTGGTGCTAGCCGTGGTGAGAAATTTGGAACAGATGAAAATATCTGTGTATTATCATTTTTTTACAGTAACTCTGTCTGTAATCTGTGCTATGGACATTTCCAGAAATTGTGTTGCCGCATTGCAGAGTTTTAGAAAGCTCTGCTGAGGTTAAATGTTTACAAAGAAATATTTTTAATCTTTGGTGAAAGCGGTGGATTATTTTGGTTAGGTGGTAAAAGTACTGGTGATAAATTAGCAGTATGGGGAGGACTTAAGAATTGCATCTTCTGGACTTCAGATTTCAGAGATGACAAATCTGAGTTCTGCCTCATTCATAGATTTGGCAAATCGAATTTATCTAAAGAGCGTGAACTCTATTTTTTGAAATTTTCCTGCACTGAATACCTTCAAAATAAAGAAAAATGCTCTTCATATAACTTCATTAGCATGCAGTGTGCCATGCAGATTTATGAAAGACATCTCCCTGCTAGAGTACCCTGGTGCTTTGTACCATTTGGTAAATAGCGTGATGATGTGCTGGGCACTCAGGTTTCATTCTGGGTCCCATTCATCACCTTGCTATGTGGCTCCACGCAGACTATTTCACTCCTTTGTCTTAGTTTACCTGTGTATAAAATGCTGGTACCATCTCCTACTGCTATTGTGAAATGTAATTAAGTTAATGCTTGAAAATACTGTTTAAGTACAAGCTACAGCTGTTATTTGCCAAGGTTTTAAAGTGTGTAAGGGAAAAAAAAATCCTTCTTGGTCCACTTCTCTTTGGGGTTTATTTTTGGTTTCTGCCTTTTTCTGTTCTTTTTTTGTCTCCTTTTATAGCTGTTGCAAGAAAGTCAGGAGAATGTGACATTCAGTGAGTGACACCGGAGCCGGTGGAGGCAGGGAGGGGCTGRAGCCTTCAAGTGAAACCAGTGATGCTGGAGATCATTAACACTGCTATTTATAACTGTAAAAACTAGGTTTCAAGGGGAAACATCTAGGCTTAGTGTGGCTAATTATACAGCTGTTAACTAATCTAACAGTGATCCTAATTCCCCCAAACCTTCGCATTGACATTTTATGGCATTGTGTGAAGCAAGCTAATATAGCAGAGAGCCTGTCAGGTGGGGACGGGCTCAGCTTCCCCGCGCTGCGGCTGCCTGTCTGCCCCTGCAAATGCAGGGGGGGTGCAGGGGACAGCTAACACCTCCCGCTGCAAACGCTGTCCATCCTAAATATAGCCTCTTCGGAAAGGGTAAGGGCACCTGGACTGGAGGTTTTAAGGAAATCTGCAATTACTGCTAAAGTCAAAATGACAGAGCAGGGGTTACCGGAGGATTTGACAGCTGCTGAATCCTCAGAATGACTCCGGATACACATACAATGTTTGMGTTATTACATTAATGTCTTTGCGCTTCGGTGGTGTTTTCTATAGAMGTATTGTCTCAGGGATCTATCTGCATAAATTTAATGGTAAGGTCAAAGTCTCTTTTTCCATTTGAAAGCATAAAATAGAAAGTGATCTCACTGCAAAAGTCTGATCAGTAAAAGGATCAAATGGATTCATCAGAAGGGTGTGATACACTTTCCTGTCATCTCCCCTGCTCCTTTGTTGAGTCCCTTCTATATTTTTGAAGTTTGAAATCACTGAAGCGTGACCTATTTTCTTGTTTATATTGTCTGTTTGCATTTCCCAGTGTTTGCAGGTAAGAGGTGCTCGAGGGGTTGTCCCTCAGGCACCACCGCCTCCTTGCTCCACCGAGAGGCTCATGAGTAGGCAAACGGGGGCTTAAAGGCCCCGAGTGCATTGAGTTATTGTCAGAGAGCTGGTTCTGTAGATACTGACCTTATTATAACATTTATAGCTTCAAGGTGAACACAAAGCAGCAAAGCCTCCAGAAGTCAGGTTTCCATTCGGGACCGGGAACAGGGGAGTTCACTTTCTGCACTTGCTGCTTTTACTGTTGTTAGTTTGCGCGTGTTAACGATTACCTTTAGTTTCTTTTTCCTCCAGTATTATTTGATCCTCACTGAGGACGAGAGGAGGTGGCCCAATGGGAGGGAAAAATAGTCTGGGCCAGGGCATGGCATATGTRTGAAAAGCTTTTCATGTTTGCTTGCTCGAGTTCACAAGTCTGGAGCAAATTGCCTTGCTGAGAGTCTTCTGAAAATGTCTTGTATTTTGGATGCACAGGTTTTTATTATTATGATTTTTTACTTTTTTAAAGAAAACCAATTGTGTGAAGCACTTGTCATCTCCCTGTCTTTGATGGTTTTGCTGTTTTGTTACATTGGTTTCCATTCATTCTGCAGGGATTCATTGTCTTCAGTCCATCTGCCAACCGCTCTGCAATCACTGCCCAACAAAAGTACTCATTTTTCTCCCTTCTTTCCCCTCACCCTTCATCTCAGCCTCCAGAGCTTCCACAAATCAAAGGAAATCTATAGTTTATTTTTAAATTTGGTGCTTATTAAGTGAAAGGGATAGTTCAATGTCATTATAGATGGCATCCTTTAATAGTGCAAAGCAGCAGCTGTTGTTAACCTTCTTTGTTCACAGAGCCCCTGGTTGCTGGCAGGCTGCTGGGCAAACGGAATAGCTGTTAGCTGTTAGCTTGACTTCTTCACGCAAAGAAAGCAGAAGCCACCCTTAAGAAGCACAAAGGATTTAAGTATCCCATGCATGTTAGTTGGTATTTTGGGAATAAATACAGATYGTCTGGCTAGATGTGCAGCAGGTTGATCTGAATTTGGGTCTGCTCATTATATTATGGAATGGAGCTATTACTCAACACTGCTGGCTTTATCTGCAGTATATCTGCAGATGATACGAGTGACGGTCTGCTCATGTCAAAATGGTGCATGCTGCCTCTCATTTCCTTGATTCCTGGCGTGCACAGCTAGAGGAGATGACCAGAGGATGTGGAAGGAAGAGAAGAAAGTATCTCGCACTCATATTGTGTCAGATCACACAGGGGAAAAGAGACGGTGTGTGCTTTTATTTTCTTTTCCTAGTATTGCCAAAATACATTTGATACCCTCTTTGCTGGAGTAGATTTTTTGCAAGCCATTATACACTGTGTGCAGCTGCTTGGGTTTTCAGGTACCTTGCTTTGCTCCCTTGTGTATGCGTTCATAGGAGCTAGAAACGATGTATTTGGCTAGTTTAGTCTTTTTTTCACCCCCCCTGCAACGTTTCCTTCATCCCCTTGTGTACTTCTCCACCTATAGACTTGTGTTTTCCTAAGTTCACAGTGAGACATAATTCTGCTTTCTGAACTCTGGATCTTGACTGTTTTCACRTGTTCCCTATCACAGCCTTCCTCATCAGCAGGTGTCATTGCAACCTCCTGACTATGCTTCTATTCCCTGATTGTTTGAGCCCAAATCCACAATCATTTCGAGGAACCATCCAAATCTTCTAGGGAATATGTTACAGTTTTCCCAGAGGAAAAGTACTCACAAGAAAATATGAATGGCACAGATTTTGCACAATGCAGAGCTTCAGCAAGTAAATCCCCGTGCCCTGTTCTGGTCCGTTGGGAGCCACGGCTCAAGCTGCTGGAGGGGAGGTGGATGTTAACTTACCTTCCTAATGCAAACAGGAGTCAGAGAGATCTCCCTCGTACTCTTCCTGTAGGGCATGCTGAGCTAATGAAACTGATGCAGCTGCCCCCATCCTGCTTTTCTAGACCGTGTATCTTCTTTAGGAGATCCAACTRCTTGTACTGGGAAGAGCAATCTTGTGTCTTCATCCGCTCCCCGTGCGCGATGGCGGGGAGTGCGAGGGCCAGAAATCAGGCTCTGAGCAACACTGGRCCCTAAAGGTGCTTAGTCCCTTTTTGCTGTAAATGGAAACCAAAATCGTGATTCGCCAACTATTTGTAGAGACCGTTTAGACAATGTGAAAACTGTGATTGAAGATCCATTAATTTGAAAGCTTGTATGCGTATTCTATTTTTTCATTCTACAGCTGTGTCCTGGGATGTCAGGGGGAGTAACCTGTGCCAGGGTAATAGGAATCTCCTGAAATAATGCTTTGCTTTGCTGTGGAGTTGCTCTCTGAGCATTTCGGAGCACGGTGCAAACATTAATGGTCAAAGCAGTCAGACAATTGAATAAAATTGRATAAAAGCAGGGTCTTAAAGCTGGGGAAACTTAGGCTTGAGCATGACAAATGAGTTTCTTGAATCCCAGTCTGTTTTCTACTAGAGTAGCTTTGCTCAGCCTGAGGTCTCTAAGACGGCAAAGGGGCTCCACAAAACAACTGGTTAAAAACCAAAGTATAAACACCCCCTTCTCTGTGCACTCAGACACGTTCCTGAAGAAGTGTAGCTACGTGCCTTTGCTTGCTGCTGGTGCCTAATTAAAATATACTAAATTATAAGACTGAGGTTGCTGTTTTGTAAAACAATATGGTTCTGTTTAAAGAAACAATAGGTGCTCCAGTAGCAGCCTTTTCTTCCCAGCTGGGGGTGAAAAATAGAATATAATATGGATTAGGATTTTTTTTTCCTGCCAGAACAGTTTGGTCCTTCAGTGGAAAAAAGGTGGAAAAGCATTGACCTAGATCATCTTTCCTATCTGGCTAAAACYGAGCAGTGCATAATTGTATAAAAATGAGAGATAAAAGGAGGAAATGATATCAGAAAAGGCTTTTGTTTTCTTTAATTTAGCTTTAAAGTTAGTGTCCAGTAATTCACCTTGCTTCCTTTTTTATTCAGCTGTAGCTCTGCAGTCCTGCTGGATAACCTGTTGCTTCTTTCTTAACTTAAAAGGAGCTGTAATTCAGTAATTTTCATACTGGACTTCACCACAGATAACTGGTAGAATTCATTTTGCTCCTTGGCTGGTTTAATACAATATGTCCTGTGGATCAAGTGTGTAGACGTGCCCAAAATATGTTGCCCTTAACAAAGAGCCTGATTATCGAAACCCAATTACTTTATGAATTTGTACGAAGCTGCGTGTCATGCAGCCCCAGCTTACACATACTGCAGTTTCTCTTTCTTGTCTTCTCCTTGGAAAATGTGACCAGTGAGTGGTAATACTGTTGAATGCTGCTTTTATTAGCAGCAGCTTATGTGGGGATGTTACCCCGTCACTTTGGGTCATCTCTCGCATGTGCTTTGCAACAGTGTTGAAGCCAATGAATAAAAACATTCAGGGGGGAACAAGAGTCATTTGTAAGGAGCTATTTGCCTGCCTGCTTTTCAAGGCTGGGTGGCTGAAGAAGACTCTAATGCCAGTAGCGATGTTGAAACACATCAGTCCTTTTTCTGAGTTCCTTTTTTCTGGGTCTAAATGTGTTCCATTATGGAAAAAGAATAGACAGCAAAGCTTGCCATTGCATTGACTGTCCTGGGTAGGAGATAGGAACTACTAAGTTGTTTTTTTTTTTAATATCCATCAGAAAGTAGTGTACAAGAATAAAACCTACAACTGAAGGGTTGGTATTTGCTTTGCTACAATAAAAAAGTAGTTTAGTTTCTTGATGCAGAGTTTGTGAAGGTGTGGAGGAGTACAGTCTGAAGGACTGCAGCTTTCAAGGCTTCTACACTTGCAGAAACAGCACATATGAGAAGCAAAGCTCAAAAGATATTTTAGAAGTTGTAGTTATTGTAGGGTCTAGCTTATCTAAAAAACTGATTCTGATATCTGCCAAAGCTATTCACAAATCAAGCCAGATGCTGTTGAATTTCTGCAATGGGGAGAATTTAGGAAATTCTGGAGATTAGTAGCAAGTCCAGCAGCGTGGCTCACCGAGGATGGGAAAAATCGTGTTTCCATTTCTTACTTACACTGAGACATATTTGAGTCCTAGCACTGAGCATGCCCTCCSAGGATGGTGTGGCTGTTTGCTTAGTAGCTTATTATTTGTGTATTGTACTTTGTGTCTTGTCTAAACAGCACTCAGGAGATTTGAGGAGATGGCACGGAGGAGGGTGCTCTTGGGAGACCAAAGCCAGGAGAGAGGAGGGTGCTGTCTGTCCCACGCTCCTGTCTGCGAGGATGTGTCGGCAGGGGGGATGACCTGCGTGTTGGAGACCCGGGTAAATTAATTTCTCTCTGCAGGGGTGTGCAAACCAGTTTTTCCAAGAAATGTGGCCTAGACATCCCCTTAGGTCAGGAGTCATCTCAGTCTGCTCTGTCGATGCTGTTTAAATTTCAATGAACTGGAGCATGGGAGTAGGTGTTGGATCTACCCGGCCGCCACGCAGCGTCAGCAGGGGGGAAGAGCCCTGCCTGCAGCCCCAGTTACCCGGCAACATGGAGCGTGGTGCTGGGATCAATAGACAATTACTTGAACCTACAAACACTCGGTTGTCCTCCGCATAGCTCTGGCTTCTAATATAGAGCTCAGTTGCGACAGCTGCCAGAGAAAACATGCTCCTAACCCTCGGCGGGGTGCTGCGGGCATCCCCGGGTGACAGCCGTGCGTGCAGCCACGTCCCGTGGGGCCCCGCACCGCCGACGGCATCTGGAGGGGACCCCCGGGGYGAAATGGAGCCTTGTGAGCTACAGCTGAGAGCCAAAACAGCATTTCATAGCAGTGCGGGGGGACGGGCAGCGACTTACCGTCTCCAGTCCAAACAGCTGAGTTTGCGCCTGTCCATACTTTCCCTGTTAACTCAGCAGCAAATGGCACAAAGTCCCCTTTTGACCGGTGTCGGTGATGTTTGGTGTTGGCTTTCTCAAATGTATGTCTCTGGAGTCGTTATTTAATTCTCTTTCCGATCTACAACAGGGACCTCCTGGCCGTTCGGTGTCGAGCTGTGCCCTGTATCTCAGTGGCGTATCCTACATTGGCATAGAGATGGATCCTGATCTAATAATTCATATATTATTCAGTACCCTGAAGTTTAGGGATTAGCCAGGTTATGCAAAAACAATTTTTTTTTTTCACAGACTGATTTGCCTATTAACTTTCTTGTGCATTACTGATTTGGTTCTGGTGAACTTCATGCTGTTGCTAGGAGGGATAAGCTATGAGACACTGAAGAATTATTCAAAACGCCTGCAGACGCAGGAAGTTAATACTGCTCTGGTTTGTGTTTGGACAGCTGTCATGTAATTTAAAAAGACTAGGCACTCTAGAAACTCCAGAAGCTTTYCCTTCAGGAAAACTCTAGGTGAGTTTTCTTTTAAACCATATTTTAAAGCCTGAATGGTACCTCTGGTTTCGAATGGCAAAATCCTCCATTGCAACGGGAATTGCGGAGCTCCGATGAGATCTGCACCTGGATGGKTGCTTTTAGCAGATCTTTCTCTGGAATAGAAATCCATTGGAGAAATTCCATTATCTTATAGATAAGTGGGAATAGGAGTAATTGAGTCAGTGTGTAGAGGAAATGCATTTCCTTTCCAGGCAAACTGTGACTTTATCTAGAAGCTTTTTTCTGTCTTCTTCAATTAATACAAAAAGGCTTCACTGCTTATGAGTATTGGTTACATTTGGTGCACAGCAAATTTTGCCTTTAAAGGGATTCTTTTAGTCAGCTGTCACCTAATTCCTTTATATCATGTTTATGTAAGAAGGACATGCTATTTTTAGAAACTTAATGTAGATATCTGTATGCTGGGAGATGAGATTGTGCTCGAAGAGAAGGAGGTACCAGCAAATTCACTTCATGGCGTAAACAGGGTATTTTTGTGTGGTGTGTCCTGGGAATACCACAAACAAAAGCACTACCCTAGGCAGGGCGGAGAATTTGTCTACCCGGTGCTTCTCCGACCCTCCAGACCCTTTAAACATGTGGGTTTGCACATATACAGCTGTTGGCATCCTACAGAAATTGCAAGATCCTGGTGCTCAAAATTACAAGAGTCCTTATGGTTTTTTTAAAAAAATAAATAAAAATCTTAACAATTTTGGATTCTCTTTGTTTATGGATTTTGAACTCTTACTATGCTCTCAGACCGTGTTTTAAACTTCTCTGCTGGGAGAGCTGAAACATGCTTTCTGTTATTGAAATGAGAACAAGCATTCTTGTATGCTCGCAGACTCCAGGAGCCTTCCTTGAAGAAAACCACTAAATATTTTCAGGTTTCAGACAAAGAGCAGGAATTATCATCTTGGGAACCGTCTGCTTATGTAGTGTTCATGCATGAGCTACTTACAGTGGAAGTACACCATTTTATTGTCCATGTGTGTGCTGCAGTATACCATCTCAGATGTGTCATCTTATTTACTTGGTAGTGTATCTCTAAAGCATATTTTTATAGATAAGGCCRTACAGGACATCACAGGTGGTATGTACATAAATGTGTTTGGTCTGCGAACAGATATCTTCCAAATGCATTTGCGTGCGTGTGTATGTAAGAACAAAGAAGCTCGGAAAATGTGTTTCATGATTTGGTATATCCCATTCTTTCCCTCCTCCCTCCCCTGCAGTTGTATAAGTACTTTTGATGGCAGCTGCTGGATTAGACCCAGAAGCTTAAAAGATTAAAGAAACCACTAAAAGCAGCTAGGAGGAAGTGAAGGATCCGTTCGTCKGAAGGTTTGTGTTTTGGTACTGGTGGTTGAGAAGAAAATTGCGACCAGGCTCTGCCCTGCAGCAGAGGACTCGCAGACGTCTGGGCGTTGCGGAGGAGGCCCCGCTCCCCGGGGCCTGCGGGCGCCGGAGGAAAAGCTCAGCCTGCGCCTTGGGACTCGCGGGGTCCCCTCCGGGGCGCTGCGGGGTGACGGTCCCTGTCCTCCTCCCTCCGTGCTGTCGTAGCCCGCAAGCTCAGTTCGTGCTCCGCAACGGAGGTGTGGGAAGCGTTGGCTGCCCGTGGTGAGGAAGCTCTGCAGGTGAAACACAGCGAATGGCTGAACGAGCGACGGGTTTTGCATTTTCACCCTGTATTAAACAGTGCTGCCTGCTGCTGCTTACGCTGTCTGTGAAGTTCTACAGTGAACGTTATTTTTAATAAATGTATTTCTTGTCCAGGTGGTTCCAGTCAATGACAGGTAGAGCTGAGCAGGGCACAACATCTTTCACTAAAGTCAGGCTGAAGTCTGATTCTTTGCCCCTATTTCTTCTTTTCCCCCCATCCACCCTCCTTAGCCCCAAACCTACAAGCAGCTGTTTCAAGAAGTTTTTTTTTTTTTTAAACATGGTCTTTTGCAATGTAAAACATCTGCTGCTTTCTGGCTGATCCCTAAACACTACTGATGGTGTGTATAATCAAACCGGGGGTCTTGAAGAATGTAAGCCAGTCTTGCCTTTCATCATTCTAAACAAGCAAGTCTGTGCTGAAAAAAGTATCTGGTGTGGATGCAAGACAAGACCCCGGACACCCGAACTGCATTGCTAGGGTAGGAAGAGTGCTGCTGAGCAGTTAGGATTATTAACATTAATCTAATCTTCCCGTTTGTCAAACAGATTTTTGAGTACATGGAGACAGTTTACCCAGTTCTTAAGACAGTGCTCCCAGATCAGCTTGTAGTTTGTTCTGTAATACCATGTGGATTTGCTGGGATTTTCAAGTAAATACATTATGTATATGGCTTACAGATTGCTTAGGCTGTCTGCATCAATAATTAAAATGAGGGAGGGGACTATCCTGCAGAGTTTTCCCCCTTTCTTTTCCTCATCCTTTTTACATGTCTGTTTTTATCTTTCCYCTCTTAGGATCAGGAAGATAAACCTGTAGCAAGGGAGAGTGTGTCAAAGACAGAGCTGAATGTTTTTCCAGCAGAGATGGGAGCTCGTAGCACATCACTGCAGTGCCAGCTCTCAGCATCAGCCTGACCTTTGCCATTCTCTKTGCAGACGCTTTGATTCAGACTTGTCAAGAGCTGCCAACTTGTTCTCTTYGCTGTTAAAACAAGCACGCCTTTTCTACTGAGACAGGACAAAAAGCGTCGCTTTTGAGTCTTGTGGTGAACGTGATGCTGTGCTGTTTAGTTGCCCAAAGTAGAGGGAAAAGGTTTGGTTTGATTTGGTATTCCTGTGGTGGGTAAAACATTGCTTAGATTGGATAGGGCAAGCTTTTGGGCTTGGTTGTTGTGGGTTTTTTAATGGTACTTTGATCAAGAGCTTCAATACAAGTTAATACTTAAATTTCAAGTATATCACAAGAATAACTGATTTCTATTTTATACCTCCATCCTCACCTAGCTTGGAAAAGTATATGGTGTATTGGAGTTGGCATTTCAAAATACACAGTGCCATCTGGATGCAGACAGACTCTTTTCGTGTGATCTTCTGATGCGGCGTTTTTAGTGTCCTGGATATGTTGATTGAAGTGGGAAGTTACGTCCGGTTAATTGTAGGACTGCCTCTTTCCTCTCTCTGAAATCTCTGCACATCCAGTCACTGACATCTCTACCTTGAAGTTCAAAATGATAGTTCTTGCTGGACATGACACAATCTGTCACGGTCACAGTCAGCTTCTGYGGTGGGTACAAGGTACAGCAAGACTGTAGAGCCTAAGACTTGAATGCTGTTATAAAAAGTGCACTTAAGCTGGGAGAGTGGCAGTCCTTTCCACGTTGGCATTACCGCCTGAGAACTAGCAAGAGTTACTTGCCTGCGTTTACTTCCCAGCTTGATTTAAACTTCACAGGCACGTCCAAAGAAACGGAGAAACTTCCAAGGCGGTGTTGATATGGTGAAATGGCTGGATGTCCTTGCTCAGCTTAGCGTATGTGCACAGCAGTCCTGGCTTGGGGCTGAGCTTATTTCCCAGCCTGTGTGTGAGGTGCAACATACAGCGCTTGCTGTCGTCGTGCGGTGTGGGACTGCTGGAGCTTTTACCATTTTCATACCGTAGCTAGGAGCATGAGCATTTGGGCAACTTCYAAATGCACGCACCCAGTGCTGTTCCAGAATAAGTAAGAGCAGTTTTGATTTTGTCACTACAGGTGAAAAATCACACGGTGTGCTGTGCTTGGTGTAAAGAYGCCAAGCATGGTATTGCGTGCACCAATACCTGGTACCATAGAATCACAGAATCATTTAGGTTGGAAAAGACCTTTAAGATCATTGAGTCCAACCGTAAACCTAACACTGCCAAGTCCGCCACTAAACCACGTCCTTAGTGCCACATCTACATGTCTTTTAAGTACCTCCAGAGATGGTGACTCAACCACTTCCCTGGGCAGCCTCTTCCAATGCTTGACAACCCTTTCGGTGAAGAAATTTTTCCTAATTTGCAATCTAAACCTTCCCTGGCGCAACYTGAGGACATTTCCTCTCATCCTATCGCTTGTTACTTGGGAAAAGAGACCAAGAACYACCTCACTACAACCTCCTTTCAGRTAGTTGTTGGGAACCCGGGTGGAAGGTGTTACAGAGGTAGAGCAAACTAAAACTTGTCCAACATTATTATTTTTTTTTCATATTTGGCTGAAGAACAAGGATGCAGTTCAGTGTCAACAGCCTATGTAATCTTTGACTGCTTTTTGAGATGGCTSATTAGGATGATTTCTTGGCTGGAAACTTTGGAATTGGCCTGAGATCACCAAGTCTTGGGCAGTGACAGGGCCGTTAAATAGTAACAACTATCTTATCTCATTAGTGACCTGGACCATGCTCTGTCCAGCAGCGTTGCCGCTGCAGTTAGGTGTAGCGCAYGGTGCGTAATCCCAGGTACTGCTGAGTTGCACTGTCTACATCACTCTCTTTCCAGTTTCAGTTTACTTGTTTTAAGGCTCTTTATAGTGTACTCTGCCTACGTAAGTTTAGCTCTGATCGTGGAATTGCCTGTGGAGATCTGATGCCGTCGACAGCTTCATTTGTCCAYGTTACGGTTTAGGACCTTAGGAGCCAAGTACCTGTGCTGGCGTTGCTCTACCTGTGTTGCTCCCYTTTCAGGCAAAGGGGCAGTTTTGTGCGTTTCTTGTGGATGAAGGCRGCAGTTAGGTGCTCTGTGGAAATCCCCAGTGCTCTAAGGAAGGTTTACGCCTTGATTAACTGCTCCAAATATACCTGAACTTACAGTGGACACTATAAAAGCAAGCCGACAGCTGCTATGMGCTAACATAACTGCTTATTTGCAAGAATTTTGCAGTCTGAATATAAGAAATGCCATGAGTTCTTCCCAGAGGTGCTGGTACTACAGCTCCTCAATGCACAAAGCTGTTCATTTTTCTCTTTGTGTGTGTGGGGGGGTGTGTGTGGGGGTGTGTGTTTGTTTTGTTTTTTTTTGTTTTGTTTTGTTTTTTTTTTGTGAACACCCCCTGTTGTAATATTTCTTAGCTCTTCTCAACTGCTTAAAGTTGAGCAGCTTTTAGGCAGGTATTCATAAGCACTGAGAAATTGTAATGCCTTGTTTGCTACTTTAAACTCACTAAGGTCCAGAGTAATTTTAGCAGCAATACAGTTACCCTGGATCAGTTAAGGACTGCGTCTCTCTCCATGTACAGTGCCTAGCATCGTGCAGTCCTGCTCATGGGATATAAACTCCAGGTGCTGATGTAATACAGATGTTAATCAGAATTTACAGTAGTTGAACTGAGCTTGGAATTTAGCTGAAGGGACTGAAATGGAGCATTAATTGAACACCACAATTACTGAGCCGCACTTTCTGCATTAAACTAATGTAGAAGATGCATTGCACCGCTAACATCTCAATATAAAGTAAGCCCTGCCATGGGAACGTGGTAACAGTGGTCATTAGCCTTTACCTTTGGCTGTCTGAGTAAGAGAAAGGGTTATATAGATGTTAGTCTGCTCTCAGAAAGAGGATTTAGGAAAAAAAAAAAAAGAGGGGGAAAAAAAAGCTGACTCTTCTTAATAAACTACTGTAATTACAGATCTGTTTAAGTGGAGGCATATGATACGTATGTTTGTGACAATTTTCCAGAGGTATGGTTCGGCTAGTGCTAAATAACCAGGCTCATTTTCTCATAATGCAAATGTTATTCACAAACTATTACCATAATTGATGCACCGAGCCACTGTAGAGTAAATAATGTGTTGTGTGTGGGAAGCAAACTAGAAGTCAATGAATATTAAAGAACAAAATCTCATTTTTAAAGGGAAACTTCACAAGAATTACTTTGAAAATCAAATGGCAATGCAGGCTCAAAGTGACTGGTTGTTTTTTAGTTATGTATACATTCACATGCATAAACAGGCACACTGACGGGCTGCGGTCTCTGGTCTGGGGGTCTTTTTTCTGCTTGGTGAGTATGAAGCATCCTCAGATGTGATCAAAGCAGCGTGGTGCATGGGAACCGTTGGGTAACATCCAGTGTCCTGGGAACTTCCCAGAGAAGTGGGTTATCAACACACTAGACCTCTTGGCTGTTGAAAGAAATGAGGACCTTTCAGGGTGTTTTCTGTGGGGTGAAGGGGAGCTGGGACAGGTAACCCCATGTTTGGGGAGATACTGGTGGTTGTCTCTGCCTTCCTGAGCCATGCTGGGGTACTCGTTCTGTGCAACACAATAAGAATTTTGAATCATGCACAAACCGTGGCGGGGATCACGTTAGGTTTATGGGTGGTTGTCCTTGCGATGCAGAGTGTGAGCGGGTGCCTGGAGGCTGGGGCCTGGGACCTGCTGCCGTGCTGGGCACGGCCGCGGGACCTCAGCGCATGGGAGGGCAAGGCTTCACAGGTACTCCTTCGTTAGTCCTTGGTCACCGTCCCTGYGCACAGCCTTACGCCTCGGTAAGTCTTAATTAGGTTACAGCACTTATTGMTGAGGTGCAAATTACCCTGTAGCCATTGCTGAATGCGGGAGCTATTGGCACTGCAGGCTTATCTATGCTGGTATGGATTTTGAGAGTACAATATTTTGCTGAATAGGACTTGATTTAACTGTGGGCATTAGTGCCCCGCCATATAATCCCTTTTTATGTACAAATGGCACTTGTGTTAGTGCTTAAATGTCTATACGTACATTGCATGGAAAGGTTGTATTTTTTTCATGCATTGCTTTACTTTTCTTCCCCTTGGATATATTGCTCCCTCATCCCTGTTCCATGTGCAAATGAGAGGGAGATATATACAGACAACTATATAACATGTTGCAGAGATGTATTGCGGTAGAATGAGATGATGGAGTGTCACAGAAATCACTGCTTTCTGCATTTGAGAACTGTGTCATTTCAAACACTTTTGAGTACTGGTCTGTTCTCAGAAGTGAACTTTTCTCCAGGTAATAAAACCGTGGTCAAAAACCACCGTAGCTCTAGAAACCAGAAAGCCASGGAACAAAATGCAGAAGCATTGTGTAGGATTACAAAAGCATCATTTGATCTTTTAATTTCATAAGCCATTTTGTCCAGATGGCAATTATTGTTATTTTGTTAAATTACAGATTATAGCATGGCACCTCCTTTTTCAGAGAGATTAGAAAGACATTTTAAGTAACCTTTGCCTCCCATTGCTGAAGATACTCGCACGTGACTTCCTCGCACAGTTACATATATATCGTATAACATCAGTAGCTTTCCTTATTGTAACCTGATATAACTCAATGTGGCAGAAGTAACATATTGTGAGCCATCGTGAGCCCAGCTCTTGTGCGCCAGGCTTATGGGCTGTCCCTCTTCTGCCTCAGTCTGTCTCTTGCAGATTGTAAACCACTAGCAAATGCCTGTTTCTTGTCCTCTGTGGACTGTATCGAGGTGCCTTTGAACCTTTCAGGCTTCTGTGGTTGTGCCTCCTAGCCATAATTTCACCTTAGAAAGCTGAGCACATGGCCGAGCTGGGTTATCACTCACCATAACTCATTACAAATTGGCACTTGGCTGGGGGAGATGTAGTACTTCAAACTGCTTTTCTCAAATTAGTCTGTACTCTTTCTCTTTGAATCAGTCAGCCTCACTTATGAGGTTTTATCCTACTCCCAGGGAAAGGCAGCTGTAAGACCTGGTAGGTCTTACAACAGGCAAGGAAAATGTTACTTGCACCTCTCAGTCATTGCAAAAAAAAATCTTTCCATAAAGCAGGGCTGCTGGAGGGCCGTAGGGGTGGCGTTGGTCTCCTGGACTGCTTCGTGCTGCATCTCGTCTGTCTGAAATGGTGCCAGTCCCGGGAACTTTGGTACACTGGACACGGGCTGCAGCTCATTCTGTACCTGCTGTAAGCGGCTGTTAAAGCATAAGAGCTCTTGGATGCTGCCAGCCCGCGTTGGGTTCAAACCAGTGACCTAGAGAGTTTCTTTTTAAAACGTGCACAGAAGTACAAATTGACAGCAGCGTGTTTATGATGAGATTTTCGGCAGCACTCAAGATGAAAGAGCAGATGGTGTTGATGGGAGAGCAGGGTTATAACGTGCAGGATGGGATTGTTACCATGTTAATAACAAGACAGCAAATCCCACAGTGCTTTCTATTAGCCTGAAAGATGATAGTTCCCTGTTGGCCTTCAGGCGAGTCAGAAATGTCCGGTACCGCTGGCCCCAGGAGGCTGCGGACGCCTCGTTAGTTCATCGTGTTGGTTCTGAGGTGTAGCCATCGATTTGTTTGGATTTGGTCATTCTCACCCCATTCCTTGCTGTCCATGTCCTGGGCAGCCTTTTAGAGTTTGAAGACAGAGCTGGTGTAATTCTGGGTTACTTCTAAAATGGAAATACTGTTATGGAATATGGGCATTTGAAGTGACTCTGGTATTTGCATGTTTAAAGCTCGGGAAGTGCTGGGCATGTTGGAAGGCAGGCAGACGGAGCTTCAGCACTTGCACTTCRTTTGAAGTAATCCATATTACTCTGCAGTTCTCTGAACTTGGGGAGGAACTTTCTCTTTTAGTCGGCTTGCAGATCCCACAGGCTTTGCTCTCAGCTTCAGAAATCTTCCAGGGATCACTGCTTTGGCTGCTACATTAGAAGCCATTCTGAACTGTGAAAAACATTTCAAAATCCTTTTAATTCATACTCATTCCAATTTGCCTTTTTCTTTTCACAGGCTAATTATAAAAATTGCTGTAAACGTTTTCTGGAGGTGGGATCTTCCTATTTATCTAAACTTTGTTTGTGCTTGTTTATGTCCTATTTTTTTCAACATCTCCACACTTCACTCTGTTGGTTGGGAAGTGTGAAAGCTATTATGGTAATAGGGAGTGAGATGATTTTCTGCTCTCATAGTGCCAAGGAGATAGGAATGGATGTAATTAATCTTGGATGTAGTCCCTGACGCAAATACATCATCTTGCTTTAGCCTCCCTGCACWCATAGATAGATGCGCAGGGCTTCATTTTGCTTGGGATAAGGGTCAGTGCTCTTGAGCTTACCCTGGGATCAGTAGCTTGGCTCCACCGTGTGCCCTTGCAAGTGGGTTCTTCGGRGTGTTTATACTGCGGCACGTACAAGGTGAAATAGTGCCTGGTTTGCTCCTTCCCTTTCTCCCACGTGGCACCAAGAAAACGTTGGTCTGACTTGACAACGTAGGTGGAGGCAAAGAGAAGAGGAGGAGATATACCCTGCTTCTAGGCGACTTAACAATCAAATTGGTACTACTCACTGTTTGGTTTGCTTGCGGTAGTGTATGATTAGCTTCGTCATGGGGGATTATTGAAATGAACATGGATTGGTATCTGAGTATACATTAGGGTATATTAAAAGGCTTAGAACCAATGGTCTGTTAAAAAGGAGGTTATTTCAATTCCTCTGTACACCATCTCACATTTGAAATGGTATATTAGAGTATGACAAAACCTGCTGAATAAATCAAAAGGTGTTTATTCTGGGAGAATTGCAAATATTCTATCACAATATGGTTCCCTTTAGGGGAGCATAGAAAGCCAAGTCTGGATTTTGGCTGTACAAACTTAGAATCTGAGTAGTACATTTTTTCATGTTATTGATGGATGTTTGAAAGAGAAGGTGTGGGATAACAGAGTTTTGGAGGTTAATGCTACAGCACATTTAGGGATTAATTCCTATCCAAGGTGTTGTTTGTCTGGCAGCATGTCCCTAACAAGTGAAGATGAATTGGCAAAACAGAAGCAAAGCTGTTGTGTGATGCACCATATAGACAATAACTCTCTAAAATAAGAARCTCAAATACATTTCAGACAAAGCGCTGACACTGTAGGTTTTGAAATAAATGGTGTATTTTGCTCAAATGCAGAGTGAATGCAGTGTTGAAAATTAAGCTGTTGTGTACTTCGCGTACATGTGCAAACCTAAACAGCTATTAGTATTATAAGAAATGACCAGGTTCTGCTGGTGCTGGTCAGGGGCTGTTGGTGGATGCTGATGTTGGGGGTTTCCACAGTGCGACAAAAAATGAGCAATCCTGTGGCGTGATCGGCTCTTCCCTGCCTGGCTGGGGGACGTGGTGGCTGGAAATTCTGCATCTCCATTCCCCGCGCTGCACTTGTCCTTTGATTACAAAAGGGCAGCTCTCGAGGGAAGTCGTTGTGCATTTCCCTGAGATAAAATAATAGCTCTGTGTTTTGTGACCCTGGAACTTTAGGTCCTGCCAGATGCTAATGAACCAGTGGAAAACATCCAGGGCCTGGTAATTGCTTTGAGCCACAGCTGTTTGTGCTTGGTACCCAGCGTCAAAGCTCGCTGCTTTGGTGGCTGCGCCCTGTGATATTGCCCCAAGGTCCCCTCGGGGACTCCTGGGTCAGTGCAGCCAGCAAGCTCCTGTAATTGGGTACAAGAGAGCATGGTTCCCGTGTGGACACGGGCAGCTTGAGGATGAGTCGTGCTCTCCACACCGCCGACGTGGCTCCCATTCGGTGTCTGCAGTAARTCCTAGGCAGTGTGTCCTGCTGCAGGGACCGGAGTAACGGCAGAGCCCTTGGCAGAGCGGCAGCTGGGAAGGAAGCGAGGCTCTTGCACTGACCTGATCTCATTCAAACAGACAGTCAGATCTGTCCTAGTTATTCATTTGCTACTTCAAAAAACAGCTTTTTAGGTGCAGAAAATAGAAGGTGCTAATAAAAATCAGTGTTTTAATTTTCTTTGGATGTGTGTTCCCTGTAGGAGACCTTCTCATCCACTGTCGTCTTTGCAAGACACGATTTCTGATGTTTCCATAGACCTGAAAAAGGCTGGGGCATTTTACCACCCTTTTAGCATAGGTTGATTCTCCCACAGAAGTGCAGAATTGAAGGGAGAGTGGGAATACTTTTCTGTGGCATCAATGCAAAGCCATTTCTGGTAGCTACGGCCGCGGATGGCAGTGATTTGAACCAGCTCGGCTGAGGTTGCACTGGGGGGGTCAGAAGGGACCTGCTCGCCCCGGTGCCCCGGCTGAGCAGGGGAGGGCCGGGACCGAACTGCGGAGCGGGGCTGAGCGGCCTCATCTCCAGCTGCTGCGGCTGGGGACGGACGAGGGCACCTTCCCGTGTGCGAAGCCACGTAGGAAGGTTAGAGCCATGCCTTCAATTAGATGAGGTGGCTGTTATTGGTCTTTATTGGTATTTGTATCCCTTGTATAGGTCTTAGTTTATGAAAAGTTCTAAAAACCTCTGTTGGCGAGTGAATGAGTAGCCAGGCTCTCAGAGTTACAGCTTTCATACGATGCRCTGACACCATCACCAGTATTGATAGTACTTTTTAGGTGAGTAATATTGACAAACTAGGTTTCAGGATTTGTCTCATCCACTATACATCTCTGTGTGTGCATATAGTAGGAGGTGGTAAGTCAGTGGTACATGTATTTATTCCATCTCACTCTGTCTATGAAAAAGATAACCTAGACCTAGAAAAGGTACAGAGAATGATGAACAGGATCTGCGGAGACATGTACAGCTTCCCTACAAGGAGAAATTTAATAGTCTGGGAGTCTCCAGTCCCCAAAAGGTGTGATATAAGGGAGACAAGAAAAATCTGTAAAATCGTAACYGATCTGAAGATAATGAGAAGCAAATTATTCTGTTTTTTGCAGGATAGGATACTGTGAGACTCCCACTTAAATAACCAGACAGCTGGTTAAGAACAACAAAATGAGGCAACTTTCTCCTACTGCATATAGTGAAATTCTGAACCTCGTTCAGCCTCTTATAGAAACGTAAAGAGGTTCAACTACCTGCGTGACAAATTCAGGTCCGTCTGTGTTATTGTGTTACTGAGGGCACATCTTTGGACTTGAGACTTCGTACATTCTTCCCTTGTGCATCTTAAAGTGTTTGGACATAGGATGCTGGGCCAGATAGCTCTGCTCCTGTACAGCACTTTCTGTATACAGCGGAAATACAGTAGGCTGATTATATTCATCCTGTACTTTGCAACTTGATACTCACTGCTCTATGGTGTGCTTGGAGCTGGGAGATTGGCAGCGAGCTGCAACCAAATCAATGTGTCTCATTAAACCAAAGACAGGGAATGGGGGGAATGGGGTAGTGTTTCTGAGCAGACAAAAGAACAAATAGTCTGGTAGGAGTATTCCCAGGATTTTTTTATGCATTAGTTTCATATTATAGTGGTAGTTGTGTTTTGTTTTGTTTTGTTTTGTTTTTAAAAAGGTCTTTATTATTTTAAAAAATTAGTCTGACAGCATCAAAGCTTAACAAGTGGGTACGTAGATGGAGGGCTGAGAAAGGGGGGGGAGCAGAAGAGAGCCTGACTCCTGATTACTTGCTCTGGTTACATGGCAGCGTTACTGCAGCTGCAGAATCGGAAAGGAGATATTTGCGTTATGCTTAAGAGGCTTTATTGTTTCTAAACTATATATAGTTCTGTAATCTTTCTTTAGATGGGGGAGGGCGTTGTGGGACAGCCTCCAAAGCATCGCCACCCCGCGTGGTGGGAGAGCGAGGGGTTAACGCGGTGGTGTAGGGTTCTCCGAATGGGCAAGCTCATTGTCAGAATAATGTTTAGCCAGGTGTTAATCTGTGTCTGGAGGGAAGTGCTGGAATTCATTATTCATCCCACTGGGGGAGGTCATGGTCCTGGGAGGCTGCCAGTGCTGGAGCCAGCCTCCTGGCTTTACTGACATGTGCCATTTGTGATGAATGCAGCTGAAGTCCATTTGAGGAATTCTCTTGTCAGGCAGCCAAGCTGACAGCGAAACGCGGAGCTAAGGCATTCGGCGAGCTCTGTTGCAGCAAGCGAGATTGCGCTCAGTGTTGGGAGGGCAGGAGGGGACAAACTGCAACTGCAGAAGGAAAGCATCGTTTTTTTCTTTCYGTCCTTTTTTTTTATTTTTCTCCCACCCTTCGCTTCCCCTAAATACTGTGCTCTGTGTGGAAAATTGCCGGCTCTGACGGAAAGAGTGCTGGCACGCTGCTTTTCATCACCAGGATAGGTTTGGGTTGCTTTTTTGTTTTTTAACGAGGGCAGGAGGTGAGACAATGATCAAGTCAAGTTGGTTCTACGTCAAGTTCAAGTATGCAGAGAAGGTAAGTCGGTACATTTTCTCCTGCAGCCYTTCCCAAGGGATTGCCGCGTGGTCGCCTGCAGCCCCCTTCTCTTGACGGGCAGCTCTGGCCACCAGCGGAGCGAACGCCCCTGAGAAGTTTCGCTGGTGAATTTGTTTTTCCATGGCTTGATAGATAACACTGTGCCGAAAGCCGGTGCAGGGTACGGGCTTTGAAACGTGACAGCCGCAACTTCAGCATGGTGCAAGTGGAAGGGAAAAGAAAAGCTCAGATCTAATTCCTACAGTGCTGTGTCGGTTTTAAAAAAAAAAAAAAAAAAAAGCAGTGGTAGAGGTGTATTTGTTTTTCTTGTGTGGAGCTTGAAAGGCAGGAATATTTCTTCTTCTGTAGAGCTGGTTATGAGACGTGACCCTGCTTCTGCAGGGAAGTCAGTTCTTTTCTCTTCTTCTCCTTTAATAACCAAGTAAATATTTAATTGTCTGTAATTATTACTGGAAAAAAAGAAGTTTTWTTGATCAAAAAGTAGTGAGATGTATTCTAAGGCTGGTTGCTGGAGGTTTTACTGTGGAACTTGCTGCATTTCCTATTGCGCAGAACACGGTGCTTTCTGTTGGATTTTCCTTTTACACTCATCTTCCACTTTATCTTGCCTGTCCCTTGGTACCCAGATGCCTGGGGGAAACAGAGGGACGGGGATGGGGAGAGGATGGACCAAGATTTCAGCGGGGACCTATTTGACAGCGATGCATTTTCCCTGGATATCTCCCTGGAGGGTTTCCTGCCCCGGGTTAAAGGCTGATCTTGTTGCCCGTAACGCTGAGACCCAGTCAGAGTATTTGGCTGTAGCAATGCTGTTTTCTTTAATCCAGCTAAATGGGGAAGGGAGCAAGGCAGYGTTTCTTGTGAAAATACTAAGTCATCTCACTATCTGCTCCCTAACCATCCTCAAGCAGTTAGCGACTTGTTATTCTTAAAACAGGGGGAAAACCCATGCATATGCCATTAGCCTGAAATTTTCCATCCTGGCAAATAGTCCCACATTGATTTATTTCTTGTCTCTGTGCGTCAAGTTATACTGCACACGGTGAAAGCATATATATTTCATTTAACAAGATTGTCCTATCATTTATCCCAGGCTGCAAATAGCATATTTAACAAAGTCGCAGATTTAACTATTCCATTTTCATTTGGTTTGGGCAGCCTTACAAAGGCAATTTGACTGCAAAATCCGCTTTATTAGGCAGTTATATTTTATCTCCTTGATGTTTCTCTGCAATAATTCTATGTTATTTAAAGTCATATCAGACCTRTAAACATCTATATCAAAACAAATAGACTCTGAATATTTAGCATATGAAACTCTTCCTGAAAAGAAAAATCTAATGAAATCAGTAGTTATCTGCCAGTGGGTGAGGTCCGCTATTTAAAATACCAGGGATTTTTTTTTTTCACCTTTACATTTTGTGATTCAATTTCTTCTTCTTGTTGGTTGT
>JASVER010000060.1:2017704-2184618 GCA_030449065.1 Oceanodroma leucorhoa | reverse complement strand
CCTCGAGTCCTCGAACAGAGCAGATAATGTTCCTGCTTTTCTGTCACTGGGTGATTTTGTGTGTGTGTTACATAACCTGTCATACCAGTTTTGTCAGAGACAGATATTTTTGAGATCTACAACCTGGGAAATTTGAACATGGAAGAAATCCAGGAAACCCATGTAATATGTATTCATCTTAGAGTTACTTGCGCCTTACAAGATTTTCTTCTGATTCACCAGGGAAGCTGCCAAATCTGTTCATCTGTTGGGGGGAAAAAAAACCCCTCCAAACCCAGAACCATAATGCACACACGCAGGAAGACAAAAACTGAAGTGCGTGCCTGGTCTTTTATTGAATTTCATGTGTGATGAGAGACTGTTAGTCCTTTGTGTTTCCTAATGGAAGGCACTTGAGAAGTTCAGGTCTTGGCTCTGTGGCAGGGATGTACCTCCTTGCTAAACGCAGSATTTTGTGTCAAGGTTCTTGTTGCGGTTGGTGCTTGGCTTATTCTGCATTAGCTTCAAGTCTTGTCTGCGTGTAAAAATTGTGCTAGCACGACTTAGGTGTGAATTGACGCTGAATTTATTAAACTGGTGCAGTTCTCTGGCTGGACACTGTGGGTACACGCTCCAAGAAACAAGTGCTTCTGCGTTAGTGTAACCACGTCGGTTTAAAAAATTAGGTCAGATTCTTTTGCGACTCTTGCATGTTGCCAAGGTTTTAGAAATTGGTTTTATGTTAGYTAAGCTGAAGTACCTCTGAAATTCTCAAACCAGCTTTTTACAACAGTTTGTCTAAATGGATTTAAAATCTCACTTGGAGGTGCGGTTTCTCATTTCCAGTTGACGTAAGTGTGGGCTGCTGCTGGAACGCGTGTTCCCACTCCCAGCTACACRTTGTCAGCAGTAGTGCTTATGCAGCCGCGTGGTGACATGTGTCCGGGAGCTGATCCAACTGGAACTGAACAGGTTTTATTCCTTTTTTTTGGGCTGGCGTCGTTTTCAGTCAAATCACTGTGTGTCCCAGTTTACCGCAAGTGTACAGCCATAAAGGTTGTACCTGAAAATACCTGGTTGAGGGTGAGTAGAAAGGACAGTGATGTCTCTTCTGGCAGCARCCTGTGAAGACTAAATTAATTTAAGTTTGCTGCCCTCATTTGGAAGTGTTTAAGGGAGGTCATCTTAGGTTAGGGCAAGGTTGGGTCTCTGCCCTCACGTCAGTACAATATCTCGGTTAAATCGGAACTAGAACTGCTTTTCCTGGGTGTGCCACAATACTGACATTGCACCGCTCCCTCTTAATTCTGCTGTAAAGAAGTTCATTGACATTTTTGTTAGCTGGCTGGCTTTGCTGAAGTTGACATCCTTGCCTCTGGCCATCACAAATTTTTTTTTTTTTTTTTCCTTGATTTGCTTTGGAAGATTTTGCTGTCTGAAGACCCCTCTGTGATAAAGCATATATATTTATATACATGTCAGAGCTAACTCTGCAGGCAGCTTATATATTGTAAAATATTCCTTYGCATATAGATTGTCAACCTGTTTTATTCTCTTGGCATCACTACGCTTTACTGCTATAAACTGTTGTGTTGATTGTGTTTGAATGCTGCTCATCCCATCTGGGTTATCTGCAGCCTCCGAACCGAGGGCTGGTGATGTAACTTGCCGGAGCTTCAAGGAAWTTCAACCCTCACAGTTCTTCTGGGAGCTTCCAAACTCATTACATCCACCTGGCACCTTGAAATATCTTAGCCAGTGAACTTGTGTTGTCTGCCTGCTTGTGCAGTGGCAGTTTTATTCTGGCAGGAGAAAAATTCAGTGGCCATGTATTTGTGGCTGCAACAGAAAAGCTGAGAAATGGTCTTAAACTGTCTTTGGATGTTCACCTTTTATCCTAAAGACATGTTGGAACTGGAAACAGAAGAGAGAGATGTTGGATAAACTGATGTACTTTGGCATGTTAGTTTGCTCAAGTCATCCAAACAGTTACTTTACGTTGTGTTAGTCAAGCACTGTAAAACCATTTCATAGCAGTGTATTTTTAATTGTGATTAAAATAATCAGATAATAAAACTAACTAAAGTAGAAATCAGCACAATTTCATCTTGAGTCCATTATCAAGTTAATTGCAAACATTCTATTATATAAACTTCAAGGGAGCCTACTGGAAAGAACCCAAAGTTTTTATGTTTACCCTTTCAAAGATTTAATATAAGGTCATTTGGACACGAGCCATTTTTACATAATACCCATATTCAGTCTGAGTGCATTTACACTGTAATTAAAATGCAACGGCTTCATACAAATAATAGTGCTGACAGTAGGAAATCAGTTTGATCTGAGGGGGGAAAAAAAAGGCAAGCTCTTGGAAATCTGTGAAATTCTAGAAAGTGTGGGAGATGTGTGGAGAGAGGCAGCAGGAGCGGGCAGTCTGGCTTCACGTGTTGCTGCTTGTATCTGAAGGAGCTTATGGATGATGTTGGAGGACTTGAAAGGTTTTGCTTTGTCCTTGAAAAGCCCTGTCCCTTGTTTGAGGTTCATTGATTGATATTGCTGAACTGAAGTGAAGCTTAATTTTCCTGTTCCCAGCAGTGCCCAAGGGAGAGAAGTGCTGTATTCCTAGCTGGAAAATTAGATTAAAACACCCAGTACCTCGATACAGGGTACATTCATTTCTTCCTCTATCGTAAGACTCCCACTACTCTGAAAGGCAGTTTCAGTTTTGACAGCTAAAATAAAAAGCCTTAAGGACAAGCAACCACTCTGAATGTTCGAAGGGCTTCATTTCCAGCAGAAAGATTTCAATTACAGTCATTTTCCTCGGGTAAGTACAAAGGGGTAAATGGAACCCCTGTTTCAAATGTTAAACTTGCAGACTACATTATTACCAGTTGTACTTTGAAAGTAAAGGATAAAGCCAATCCAAATCAAAGCCCTGATTCCAAATTACTTTTTAAGAGTATGATGAGGTCTGCACCCAGTAATTCAGCCACTTGGTATTGAGCAGCACACAGCACATCAAATGTGGCTTTCATCAGATTGTGTTGCTCTTCCGGGGGGATCGAGGCAGGAAGCCGCTTTCTTGACAAGCACTGAGAGTTGCATCTTGAAAGGGCTGCTCTGCAGCTGGAGATTCGTATGTTGGCTGTATTTTTAGAGAATTTAGKTTTTTTTCTTTCTTCTCTGACTTTGCTCATTATTTGTCTTGTCTTTTATAGCAGTAATTTGACAAAGATTTGGATATTTACCTCCTGTGTGGCACAACCTCTCCTCCCTCCCACTCCCCACAAAAAGGTTTTTCATCTCAGGACCATCTCCTCCCCTTGCTGGGGTAGGGAACATATTTTCAGAAGTCTGTGGTTTTTTTAGACCAGATATTGAAATGCGTACCATGTTTGTATAACACAGGTGCCAAAAAGGGCCGGATAGCCAAGACGATAAATCAATCTGGTGACCTGAGCTCGCTTGAAACATTCCTTTTTACTGGAATGATGAAGTCTCCCAGAAATCTGTACTCAGGGGTCGATCGAGTCAGGAGAAACTGCTTCAGTTGGTGACTTTTTGGGTCAGACCTGTGCCCAGAGGCATCAGAGGAAGGGCAGGGAGTTAACCACCCTGCTCCTAGAGCAACTCCCTTTTCCAGGGAGGCTGGTCCTCTCGGCACTCAAACCATTGCTAGTGCCTGGGAGGTGGGAACCCACCTGCTTTTTCTCCAAAAGTGTTTCCTGGAGCTAATGGTGGTCATTTTATTTATTTATTTTTGCTACTTCTTTTTCTCATTGCTTTATGAATGGATTTCTGCAGGTGTGAAATCAGCTGTTATTCCTTAAGCTGATGGAGATGATGAGCAAAGGGTTGTGTCTTTCCAGATTACTCTGCACAGACACCTGGTTCAGTATTTTTATCACTTTTAGCTGCTGAAATTTTTCCTGCCTACAAATATAAAAAGTTTGCATTTTTTTAAATTGTGTTACAACTGTGACTGCCAGCGTTTTAGGGAAATGAGTGAGATTTGTCGTTTTATGTGCTTGCGAACGAATATTGGGTCTATGCAACAAACTCGGGAAAACAGATGTACTAATTTACTTTACTGTAAATATGGATTATTACAAATACGCCCTGGTGCCTCAGGAGCCCGTCCTGACTTCGACTCAGCTGCTTACCCCCGCCTGGTKTGCTGGATGACCCTCTGTTTGCCTTTTGCCTGTCACAGAGAATTGGCTTGCTTCATATTTTGGCTTTTGCTTATCACATTATGATTTTATCCGGCATTTCAGTGACACAAAGGTGTCAAAGGACAATAGGTGCTTGCTGACGGTGGATGCAGCCCGCACCGCTGCTGCGCTTTGCTCCAGGCTGGCAAGTGGGATCTGAGCAACATTTTTGCCTTATTTTGGCCTGAAAGGCTGGGTTCGGCTGGCGCAGCAGCGCGAAGCACAGGCTCGCATCTCCSTGGCCTTGTGTGCCCGGTGAAAAGCGGGCAGGGCTGAAACCCAGAGGCAGAAGTGCCCTCGCGGTGCATCGCCAGCCCCGGAGGGACGGGAGGTCGGCTCCTCGCGGCAGCACGGTCCAGCCCCGCGAGCCGCACGGGTGCTCACGCCAGAAACTGCCCCGCCGTTTTCTTCTGCTCCTGGGTCTGCAGAATGGAGCGAAGTTCAGCCAAACCTCCCGCGAGGAATAACCTCCCGCAACGTGAGCCGTGTGTAGGTCCCTGCTCTGCTCTGGCTCCCTCTCTTTATTTCTGCCCTATTAAATTAGAAGTGGTGGGTCACGGAATTGGCACACGGAGGCAGTCTGCAAGCCCCTTAATCTCTCTGTATGTTATATTCTCCACCTGGTCCTTACGGTCATAAAGTTAGCTCAGATTTCTAAGCATTTGGAGGAGAATGCTAAAGATTGTTGGGCTAAGTAATGTTTACTTATTTATTTTGATTTAAGTGGATCCTTCTCCAATTCTGGCAATGCTTGGTAGTTGGACCAGCTCTTGGGAGAGCTCTTGTTTGTTTTTAGATAAGGGCATTTTAAGTAGGATTTTAAATCTTTCTGATTTCTTTCAGTTCTGCAAACTGAACATTTGCAGTTTGCTTTTTGTTGTAAGTGGTTATCACTAACCCGTAACATTTTGAAGTGAAGAATGAGAAGGGGCCTATAGGTTCGTTTGGCTTTGCTGGGAATATGGTAGAGATTTAAAGGGCTTTTTCTTCCTTGAATCTGGGGCAATTTTGCACCCTGCTTATGAGGACGACTCAAGGGCTGCTCCTGCCTGGGCAGGTGCCAGGAGCCCCGCGGAACTCACGGCTGGGGCATGGCCGAGTCATGGGGAAATCCGAGTGCCGCTCGTTTGCCCCTTGAGGTTTCTCACAACGGCAGCCGCTGGAGCAGAACTGTTTGAGCATCTCAGTGTCACTCCAGGATCCTCCCACCTGTAAGTGGGAATATGTGGGGTTTTTTTCCCAACTGGAGCCAGCTTCTGAGCAGCTTTGTCTTTAATATGGTTTGGGATCTAGACCTGAAACTTTTCCATCTTTAGTCCTGTTTTTTCGCATGTATTTGTGAGACTAAGAAGAATTGCATACTAATGGGAATAGTCAGTGGCAGGTAAAATAGCATTTACATTCTTCTGATGTAAATTTTTAATTAAATGTTATTTTCGTCTGTTAAGCAACTTTTACAGCCTGCTGCACAAAACATACAACCAAAAACCTTTGCACAGTGAACTGCATGTAATAGGCTAGCAATGGATCCATTACATATTTTTTAGGTGTGTAATGCATTTAAATCCATTTTTGTGTGCATGGCAGTGTAGCCTTCAAAAGGTAATTAGAATTTGCACAGTCTTGCTTTCATAGCTCCTTAGGTTTTCTTCAGATTGCAGTGCTTTGGAGAGCTTCATTAGAAGTGGTCTCTTTTGTAACAAGAAGGACATATAATTTTAAATACATTAGGAAAAGCAACTTTAAATACATTAGAAAGCTGGAAACTTTGTATCAAAAGTTCTAAAAAGATTGTATAGTGATTGGAATCAGTGAACACTGTTCTTCAGCACAGCTGGATTGAAGAGTTGGTAGATGATAGACTAGGTTGTAGTAGCAGCAATAATTACATTAAATAACACTTTTCAATCCAAATAATTAGAGGTAAGTTTTGTAGGAGCTATGTGGACCATGGATGTAGCAGTATCCTTTTCATGGGTGACCAGACTCAGCGGTGTCGTCACTGTTTGTGTGTCTCCTACACAAGGACTCCTGCCTGGGGGCCCTCATTTGAAACCACGGTACTGCCCCCGCCTGCACGTCCCCCGCCCGCCAGCCACCCTCCGGGMGGTACTTTCTTTTTCCAAATTAGAGGCCAAGTGTGCCTGTAGATACTGAGCAGCAGACTTGGAGATGCTGCCAGTCAAAGAGGCCTGATGTCGGTGACCCTACCAGCAGTCTTCTGCCTCAATTTCAGCATCCCTGTTCCGAATTTCTGCTTCCCAAGCCGCCTCTGTTACAAGACTCCAGCTCCCATTTGGCATCTGCCCACACACTGCGGGGCTGGACCTTGCTGACCTCTGCTGAGAGATGCAGTGAAACTGCTAATAATTGTAACAACACCCTCAGTATTGGAGACATCTGAAAAAGTGATATTCTTCACGGTTTCTGGGGGCTTTGGCCAAACAGGGTGGGCTTTCACCGCTATGCAAGAGCTGGCAGGCGCAGGAGCGTGCTTCAGGTTGGGGTGATGTGGGCAAGAGCTCCCTGGGCCTCGGGAASGTGCCGTGCCTGGTGAGGTCCGGCCTCAGGTGAGTCAGTGCCACCGGAGGACAGAAAGTGTGCACCAGCTACCTTCTCTTGCGTTGATGACGCGTGGTAAGACCTTCTGCTGCCTGGGAGGGACTGTTCGGGGCTGGTAAAGAAACAGACTCAAGCGTGGCTGGGCACCCACACAAATGCAGAGGAATTCTTTTGGRCGGCTGTTTGGGACACAGCTTTTGACTTGTAAACCTGTGGTATGTTTAACGCTGTAACCAGTAACATGTAGGTACTTGATAGATTAATATTCAGGACACAGGAGATGAGAGAGGCTGGCTGGGCGGATGTCRCACGCAATCTGTTCATCTAGAATCATTTTCTGGTTTGGAGCTAGATTCAYCAATTCTGTAGATGGGAAGAAAAAAAAAGAATTTACAGGCTTACTCTGATTTTTTAATTTTTTATCCCTCCCCCGACTTCATTTGCCTGAGGGCTAGTTCTGCCCTTTAATTATTTAAGAACGGGGTTTTGTTTACAGTTTGTAATAAAACTGATAAAAGATTAACAAGGTGCTTGTGAATCATTTTAAGCAAATTAAAGCTTTGAAAGACTTACAACTGCAAATATTTGAAAATTGTAAAGCAGAAGAATAAGAACAGAACAGATCAGATAATCAAGTTATTGGATTTGTTTGGGAGAAAAAATAATCGTTTGCAGTTGGATGTGAGAGCAGCATTACCTGCTCTATCAAATATTTATGTGTGCTTTTAGCAAATTTGAAGATACTGGTTGTATGAAACAGCATTAGGTATGTTAAAATGATGTTTTAGTATGGTGTGGCGTAGCTGCACGAATAGAGCATGRATCGGAGAAGGGATTCAGAGTGGAAGTACATGTGTATAAGCTGACTGTAGTGGCAAGCATGTGCCAAAGCATGTATACCTTACGCTGCGGTGTTGACTCTCCCCTAAAACAATCCCATCACCCTATATGAAATGATGGACTCTGCGCTGATTTCCATGCAAGAGTGAGATCAGGGAGRTTCTAACTCCGTTTCTATGCAAGAACAAGATCTTGGGGTTACAATGGATATTTCCATCAAAACATCAGCACGGCACTCAGTAGTAGTAGAAAAGACTAACCAGCTAAAATATGAGGAAGTGTACTAAGCACRGAACAGGGAACATTGCTATGAGGGAATAGAAATCCCTGATTTACCTGCATCRCGGACACATTGTGCAGCTCTCGTCCTCCCCTCTCCAAAGACTTGCAAACACTCTAAGTGCTCAGAGAAGAGCCACAAAGCTGTTCAGAGGTGTTGAATGACCTCTGCATGAGGAAGAACTAAACGAACTAGAACCCCTCAGCTGGGTGTGACAGAGGTCTGTGAAATCACRGGGGACATAGGGAGGATGGGGATTGTTCGTTGCCTTCCGACAGAAGAACTTGGGGACGTCGGAGGAAGTCGGTAAGAGCCGGGCTGAAGGAGATCAGAAGTAGGTGGTTCTTTGTGAAGGTGCTGACCAGTGCAACTGGTTGTTGAAGGAAATTGTGGATGCTAAAAGCTTACATCGCTTCTGGGAGAGTGGACAAATCAATGGAAAAGAAATCCACTGACTGCCACTGAGCAGGCAGAAACCACATCGGGAGCTCAGTGAGCTGGAAATGACTGGAGGTGGAAGCAAAGGGGAAAGATGTACATATATAAATAGAGAGAGACAGGAGTATTATATATACTTAGCCTATTTTTGTTCTCTTCCTTTGGACATCCATTTATGGCCACCGTTGGAAAGAGGATGCTGCGCAAGCTGAGCCTTTGATCTGGCCCAACGCAGCCGTTCCTCTGTGCTGATGGTGCTGGGGCAGCTCGTTCTGAAACATCCTGTCTTACACGATGAGTGTTATATAAAACTGGTGTTCTTCAACACCCACCAAGCTTAGCAGCTATGGATTTGACTGTGATTGTTACCTTAAAACAAAGGCATATCGTGTAGTGGTTACAGCTTAGTATTAATAGCTGGATTCCTAATTTTCTGCTGAAAGTGCTCTGGGACTGGGAAGAAGACCTCATTTCCCCTCTTCTATGTGCTTCATTTTTTCCACCCATAAAWTGGGTGTGAACGCATGCATGTTATCAGGATTATTATCTGTGTGGTATTTTTGAGAGAATTACAATGCATTTCTTTGAAGCTATTAGACAAGATACAGTACCAAGAAGAGGCAAGCAGCATTTCTGTTGCAGGGTCCCCAGAAGAATTTCAAGATGGGTGAATTACTGTGTTACAGAGCTCTTTAGCACCCCAGTGAAAAATCAGTACAAACTTTTAAACCTAAACTATGTTCACAGTTGAATGAGGTGAAAAGAAGCTTCTGGGGCAGATGAGGAAACTTTGAGTCTAATTAAATGGAGTCATTTTATTCCTTTGGGAAGGAGCTGTGAAAGCTAACACGGTAACACAGCAGGTTCAAAGGTCTGTGTGTAGATCCTAATCTGCTTAAAAGATGGGGTAGAATTTCACTGATTGTATCATAAACTCGGGTTCAGTAACCAAATCGTTCCTTTCTTGAACATCCAAATATAAACTGCGAAAGAAGACAGAGGAATTTAAAGGAGGTGAATTAAGATCTGCCTGTGTACAACTGCTACCTATCACTCAGCAATAACGATAGAAATATTCTAAAAGCTCTGTAGCTGGTCTTTTTTTCCACCCTTTTCAGTTGGCATCATTGCATGACTAACATACCTTGTTAAAGTTACGCTTCGAGGCAAATACCTCATCTKTAGGTCTCAGCAATGTTTTAAAATGTCTCCTTTTGCTCTCCCCTATAGCTGGTTTTTCCATTTTGCTCTGCGCTTTTGCAAATGAATTATAACCAGCTTGAGCTCGCACACGTGGGTAGGGCTGACCTCSGTGTCGGAAGAGGGCAGTGCGTCCCCGTTCTTGGGGAGCGATGGGGGGGGTGCATGTGGGTTGCATTACTCTGTCGCTTTATTCAAGCAGTATTTGTAGCTTCCAGTGTTCTACATGATACAGATGTTAGAGATGAATAGATAGTGTTTCTATTTCCTTGTTTAGTCTTCTCTAATTTTTCAGTGTTGCGATCAATCTTTGTCCAGCCTTCTTGAAACTTTGSTTGTGTTTAGTGTATTCTCTCTGATTGTCAATGATCTCCTTTAAAAACCTAGGATCCGTTCCATCTGGTCCCAGGAACTTGGCAGCTTGTGTGGCAAGCAATAGCTGATTTTTTTTCTGYGAGTGCTCGTACAGAGAAGTCAATTCATGGCTAAAAAGATTAAAATCCCTAAATCAGGAAAGCTGGAAAAATATAACAATTGCTACTCTGCCAAGGAAGTGCTTCTTGTTGGATTAAAAAAAAAATCTTATGACAAGCTGAAAGAGAGAGATTTGGAAGTGTAATTCAATTCTGTTGTCAATCCGGAGGAGTTGAAGCTGAAACTGTGTTAGAATACATTAACGGCATTGCCTGGACAGAGAAAATCAACTGCCTCTCAGAGACAATTTTGTGCTGGTTTCCATTCTGCCTCAATTTATGACCTGGTTTGGATTTCCTAACTTTGATATCACTGAGGTTCATCACCTGGTGTGTTCAGAAAAGGTCTCTGCTTCTGCATCCGTGGGTGCCCCTTCTGAAATAAACTGTTCTGCAGCAGTAAGGAGATGGGGAGTGGGATGCTGAAATGGAAAGGGGTCAAGCTAGCAAATTTGAAGAGAGAGGCATCCATATGGTACGTTGGAGGTGTTACGTATGCCTCACACTCAGAGGCAGCGTCCCCTCTTCTTGTCAGGGATTGGCAGTAACAGGGTACCGTGCTGCGGTTCTCAGTGATAAGGTCTCTGGGTGGTGGGCGGAGARAACTGCTTTACATTTTGGGTATGACCCCGATGGTGGTTACCAGTGCTTTGGATGTGCTGTTAGGGTTGTGCTCCTGGAGATCGTGTGAAATCTTGTAGGAAGGGCAGCACGTTGCGGCAGAGCGGTGCCGTCAGCCCACCCCTTGCTGCTGGTTCCCTGCTCCTGCTGTTGTAGTCACCAGCTTCCCAACCTTTTTTTTTCCCTTCCATGTAAAAAGGGGAAACCAAAGAGAAACTAAAATCATCTGTCCCCTTGGCTGGAGGCGTGGGTTGAAGTTCTGTTGTTTGGTCTCAGAAAACGGGCTCGTTCAATGCTCAGATATCACTGTGGCTTGTTAGTTGGAGAAATTGGGACTACAGAATCCCATTTCTCTCTCAGCAYGGCCAGAAGATTGTAAACAGGGATGTGGGTCCTTCCACTGTCAGTGGAAAGAGATTACTGAAAGAGATGCTGCTTTTGTGACCTCGTCTAGCAGTCACCTCTGAGACCGGTAGAAGGTATAAATCTAATTCTAAAGAAAGTAGAAGGTATAAAGCTAAATCTCTAATAAATCTAAAAAATTTTTAGATACACCAAAAAGTGTTCCAAAAAGTGCCCTGGCATAGTACCCCATAGATTTTATATTGCATCCTTCTTGATCTTGTAGGTTTGCACAGGATCGGGACACGGGTTAATATAAAAGCTCAGTCCTTTCAAAGTCACCTTTTTGCTAAATCCCCATCTCTCCTGGCTCCAGGCAGTGGACTGGTGACATGGATATCTTACAAGATCAGGAGAAATATTTTARAACAGTTAGTTATGGACCTCTGATGGGACTGACTCCTTGGAGGTCCTGCGCAGCAGCTTCAGCCGGCTGCGGCAGGGTGTCGGGCGGGGAGTGCCCTGCGCGGTCGTGCGCCGCAACGGGGAGGGGTAGCGAGAGCTATTTTAACAGCTCGTGGGTTCAAAAGCAGGGTAAAGTTTCCCTTCTCATTTTGGGCAACTCAGACGTGGATCCTTTCTCCTCTAACTTCAAGCATGTAAATATGATGTCTGAATTGGGAATCTCGTCTCCTTAGGGTCCCTAGGTTCGGGAGGAGAGAAGTGAGCCCGCTCCGAGGCCTGAATGACTTTTGGAGGTTCCCGAATTTCCTTGATAGTACAGCGGCCCTGGCAATGAGGCCTCTGCTTTAGTTGTTTATTTAAAGACTTGTTAATAGGTACGTGAACTCTTGCATCTCTTTGCCACAGTCTCTCTCTGTGTAAAAGGAATATTTTCTTATTTCTCCACCTCTGAAGGGTGATCAGGTTTTGAACGTTAGAGGCTCTGGGGTGCTCGGCTCCTCTCCGAGGCGGAGATGGGCTCGTCTGCCTCCGACGCAGGGAGGAAATGTCTGTTCAAATATTCTGAGTAATCCTTTTTCATGAGAATGAGCAAGCACCTACAGGTGTTCCTTGACCATGAATCTGGCAACTTTATGGTTGTAGATGTTGTTTTTACCCAAAGTAGYGCTTGCAGGACCCCAGGAAAGTCAGAGCCCGACTGCAGCAACACGTGGCACCGTGTGTGGTAAAACAAGGCCTGCCCTGGAGAGCTTGTCAGCTAAAAGGGCCTTGCAGGACCAAAACACTGAACAAATATCAACCCAGCAAGTCTGTCAGGGATGTAAGTGACTTTTGGAAGTATAGTTCGATATCCAAAGCTGCGCAGCGTCGGTGGCAGAGGAGGGAACGGGAAAGCTGGCTCTGACAGCAGGTCACCCGGGGACCACTGGGACGGTGCCGGGTGCCTTCCTGCCTTCCCCTCGGCRCTCGGAACGGGCACTCCTGGCTCTCAATACATCACTGGAAACTGGCTCGAAAACACTCTCTGCTTTGCATCTCTGAGACCAGAGGCATAAATATACAAGGAAATGTGTGTGTATGTCTCTCAAGTGCAGCATATCCTTTGCAGTCGCATAAATTCTTCCATCCTCTTTAGTTAAAAAAGTCAAAATAGAGCCTGTGTCTCCATAAACATTTCTATCCAAGTATGAACACTGCGTGGAACAGTCAGTGGTCAGTACCAATCTGGGAAGAGTCCCTGCAGAGTTGCAAACTATTTTTTATCATGACCATAGTCAAAACATCTGAAAGATTTGTGTGCAAGTGTCTGTGTGYGTGCATGTTTATAGTCCTGTAATACTTTGAGGTTTAAACATTACCAAACACAGGTACAGTATTGATTGTATCTTTATGATTTTGATCTATCATCTAAAATTTTTCCACTTTGTAATAATTCACTGAGGTGTATAGAAGAAAATGGGCTGTTAGGTGCTCACATTACTCTGTCTAATAAGCATTGCTAAGTCTGGAAGACAAGATATCAATCTGTGAACTTCATGGAGACCTTTTCTGAAATATAGTTCTGATTTGTGATAAAGAGGGAAATATTGTATCATTCCATAAATCTTCATTAGACTAGATTAGGGCTTGGATAGAAATTGTGGAGCAACTTCACCGGTGTGTTCAGTTATAGACAGTGCCTTCCTGCAGCTTCACAAGGCAGATGATCGAGTTAAGCACCTATATCACTGGGATCAGTGAGAAACAGATGTCCAGATTCCTTATGTGATATTGAATATTACACTAAGCATGTATTTGCATCTTTTGATGCCTGACTTGAGATCTAGAATGGGGTGATTCTGTATAGCTCTGCTGGCTTCACTGTAAAAATGCTACTGAAGCATTGATCGATGAACCTAAGCCTTTTTCACCTCCCAGATCTTTCCTGAGTCTGCCCAAGACCTCATCATCATTTTATCAGTTTATTGGTGGTGTGATCGCATGCGACCATGACATAGAATCCCAGCATTATGTACACTCACAGCATAATATAGATAGTGGCAGCTGCAGATCAATGCCATCGTCTAAGGATGACTTTTTAAGAGAAGAATAATGATATCTCATCCTGAAAGACCCTAGCGTGTCATGCAATTAATCTGTCTCTAAAATGAAGTAAATACCTCCTTTTACATGTAAGAACACCAGTCTAGGAGCCCGAGGGACTTGCCCAAAGAAATGTGGTGAACCGAACTCGAGGGTGAAGTTTCTGGCCTGGGTTTAGCCGGGTCGGGTTTGCCTTTCATTTCAGAGAGGGGTCAGGGTTTCCCCTCGGCACTGCCTGATCTGGCCTAACACAATTCACGTGTCTGTACGAGGCAGACTCTCCTCTCAAAAGAAACACAATGGTGGTGTTTTTGGTTTTCTTTTTTTTTTTTTCCCCCTGTCCACTAGATCAACACTTCAGCAAACACGGGAACAAATAGCCTGGAGCACAAGGCCCTCTTTTCTTGGCAGAGCTGAAAACATTCCCACAGCTGAGCCTGGCCGCTGCCATGTGCTGGAGAGGTTCTGCCCCGCCAGCGTGTTTAATTACAGGCGGGGTGCGAGCTCTGCAAGTGGGGCTGATGCTGGCTAGGCTTCCCTGGCGAGAGTCTGACAAACAGATTTCCATACTGGAAAACGGCATTAAATTAAATAGGTATCAGCCCGATACTTCGAGAGCTCAGTGTCAGTGCCAATAAACCAGAGGCTCCATCCTTCCCAAAGGACCTTTGGAATCAATTGAAAGCTGCGTCCTCCGTCCCCCTTTCCCAGCGGGTGAATTCTCTTCTGCTGTGCCACTTGCCGTTCTCGGAGTGAGCCGAGACTACCCGCACGCACAGCTGATTGACAGGATGGCTCCCAGCGCTGTGGAGAGGGGAAGTGACCTTAAACACTGGGGTTGCGGTTGTGTTTTGACTGTAAGAAAAGACTTTTTTTTCACCCCTCTTTTTAAAATATTGCCCTACCAGCCTGGCATTCTAGTCATCTGTATGTATTTTTTGAGGTCTTAACCCCTTCCTGCCCTGAGGGTGGAATTAGATAGGCTCTGAAATCAGTTCAATGTCATTTGTGGTTTTTTTTAAAAAAAAAAAAAAAAGAAAAAAGAGAGAGAGTAAAGCAAGAAAGGTGACCTTGCAAAGTTGCCTGTAGAAAAAGATCTCTCTTATCATGAGCCTAAAGTAATTAGCTTTATTTTTGGTGTTGCCTTATATGAATTGTTTGTGTGTCTCAGCTGGCTGTGGAGATGCCTACTGACAGACTGAGTGCGCTTTCCAGACCGGTTGGCCATTGCCTGTGAGCGCCTGCATCGGGGGAAGTTTGCGCTTCCCCATCAAGCGCTCGCTAAGCACTAGCCCCCTTCCAGCAGGTGAATATTGTTGCCCTCCATGGTAAAGTCTCTGTGGTCAGAGAAGTTCCTGCATCAGTAAGCACAGAAACGTGAGGCTACTAGGCAAGAAATAAATTTAAAAAAAAAATCACTCTATTACTATCAGCACAACAAATTTTTCCTSCCTGTTTTTTCCTGGAGTGGGAATTAAAGGACATTGATGTTACTGCCTCATGTGGCAGATTGGCATAAATGGATCTGTTGCCCCATTTCTGTGGTCGCTCCTTTCTTTGGGAAGTTGAAAGCTGAGGACTGGCTGAGTGCGAGAGCTGAGATAAGGACTTCAAGGGTATGGGCAAAGTCATACAATGTACATGTGTGCGGTGTGGCAAAGAAGTGTTTTCCGTATTCATACTGAATGTGCCTAAGGAGTTGTTTTGAGTCCTCTAGCTCATGTACAGGTGCCCAAGAGGAGGGWGAACAGAAACRGTTTCTTTGAAATGACCCTTCGGTGGCATGTGTAACACCGGCTGGTTCCCTTTCCCCCCTCTGCTTCTGCCTGTTGCAATCATACCTCAGCTGTTGGGTCAGTGGACTTGGATTTGTGTGGTGTCTCCTCACCTCCTCCGGAACACCAARCCCAGCCCTCCCTTGCCTGTTTTAACAGCTGACATTTCCACCGAGCGCAGAGACCAGCTGTCCTCCAACAAAAGGTTATTAACCACGGGTGAAGCACGCAGATGGGTGTTGCAAGGAATGCCACCCCCATCTCTCAATGGTGTTGAAAGGTTCAAAGAGGACGGGGCTGTTGGTCTCCTGTTGCTAATGTCATAAATTCAGCAATTATTTTAAGCTACAGTGAAAAACTAAATGCAGATATTGTGTGCAAATGTGAACCAAAGTACTTGGCTTTGGCATGGCTGTGCTGTGTAACCTATTTCTGGGYGTAATTACCCTCCCTATTATCGTTGTGATTGTTAGGGTATAGCAGTAATCAGGTTTTGGCACGAGATAGTGCTTTCTGTCTGAAAACCCTCTGGTCTAATCGGGGGGGAGGATCAAGCTGTAGCAGGTTCATCAGCTGCAGTGTGGGCTGCTCCGAATCCGATGGAAGTGGCAGCATGTGTGGCCCAAAACAACAAAGTCTTGAGACTTCTGAGCCTTAAATTTCAACATAATCAAGAATTTGAGGTGATACAGACGCAGTCAGTGGGCAAAAATCAGCTCCAATGTAAATGGCRTGTAGTGTGTGAGATAATAGGTCAGTGTCTCAAATCCACCAGTTCTGGCATCTGGTTCATCTGACGGTGGCAGTTCTGGTGCCAGCAGAGGGAGGTCTTGGGAGGCAGATGTGGGATAATCTCTTCTCCAACTTAAATCTCCTCCTGGTTTAAACCCTGAGAACAAGCTTTAATAGCCTTCTTAACGGGTGCAGTTCATTGAATTCTGCTTGGATTATGGCTTGTTCCACTTGGCTTGATTTGGTTCAGCAAGGAATTGGGAACAAACTTCAGAGCGACTCATTATGAATCGGGAATGAGATCAGAATGGGCTTTGATATGTATTACTCTGAAATGAAAAAAATTAAAGTCATGTTTRTTCCCCTAGTTGAGTGCATGCACTTCATAGGCTTTCAGAGGATCACTTGAATGCCTTAGCTATGGTAGTCAGCCACAGCAGTTTAGAGCGTCTCTTAAAAAGGATGTATTTTCTGGCTAGCTCGACGGGATAAGTGGTATGTCTAAATGTGGATGTGAAACACCACTGCAGTTATTCCCTTGCTTACACTGACCTTCAGGATAATTCCTGCTCCTTCCACTTATCTAAATCCATCAACTGTAGTTTCTTACATACAACTTGTGTGGCCCAGTGTTGATTTTTCTTTCTTTTTTTTTTTCCCCTTCCTTAAAGTAAACTGAGGCCACTTCTGCCAGAGCGTAATCTCTCCTGTAGTGCAGTAATTAAATGCTGGTAGTTGGAGGGCTAGGAAAGTACAGGAATGACTTGTTCCAGAAAGAGTGTATTTTTGGAAGATATGTTTTGATTAGTCGCTGGGATTTGTTTACAGCGCTCTCTGGAAAACTCAAACGTCTTGGGTGGATCAGAGCAGGTAATGGCTGTTCTCCTGGGATCAGCACAACCTGCAATGTGAAACAGACTGCGGAGTGTGTCATACTTACTTGTATGGCTCACGTACCCTCCTTCTGCAGCCTCTCCCTCGCCTTCTCCTTCAGACTTCCAAAAATGCCTGATCTGACTCAGCTCAAGGGTTTTTATTTTCCCTTTCCTTTGTTTGAAGTTTAAGCCCTGTGAAAATCCATTAGAAAAGATGCATTGTTGGAGAGTCCCCGATAGCATCAGCTGCCAGTTTATCTTTCATGTCGCGCAGTGGCTCTGTTACTCCCCAGGGGCTGCTGGCTTGGATTGTTCCCATAGTTTGGGTGGCTTTTGACCCAGAGAGTCCCGAGCTGGTCGTGGGCCTTCAATAAGCTCTCTGTTATCGGCCTCCCAAATATTGGTATACCTATCAGAGCCTGGCACCGAGTCAAGGCTGTGGGCGTCCTTAAGATTCATCATTGATAGCTCACATGCTTTTTCCTCTTTAGYGAAAACAAGCACTTTTTGTTTAAGTTCACTAATGTTTGGCAAGGAAATATAGTAGTAATTATACACCCAGCCTCCTCCTCCCCCCCCGCAACCCCCAATCCCAGTTTTATAAAAGCAGCTAGCACTGGAACTGAAATAAATGTCATGAATGAATAATAATTTCTTTCATTTACACAGTAATTAAACTTGTTGAATACAGACTTAATGCTTTACTGCACACTGTTTAATTTGAGTGGTAGATCCAGGCTTTTGTTAAATTCAGGAAGGAAAAAAATGAAATGTCTACCTGACTATCAGTGTGCTTTGTTACAAATGCTTTCTGTTTTTTTTCTAAAAGGATGCTGGAAAAGGGGGGGGCATGCTTTTCAGACTGTTGTTTGAAGTTCGCTACGTGGATCTTCACAAATGTACTTAGTGGCCTGGGCTTCAGAAATGCAACAGACCTGTTACTCCATGCTTTATGGCTGCTGGGATTAATCAGCATTTCTGTAAATTTGATTGATTATGGATATAGATGCACTATCYTAGGCATTTTAATTTCCACAGCATTTATTTTTTTCTTTCTGTGCAATTTTTAAGCTGTTCCTTAAAAATAGTGCCTTGTCATATGAAGGCATTAGGCTTTTAGCCATGCTTACCACTTTCCTTGTAACACACTCTGGCATGAATGTTGGGACTAGTCAGGGGGGTGTTTTCCAGTTTCAAAATAGCAAAAATCCTGAACTGTAAGTGCGGATCCCCACAAGATTCAGCCTCTCCTCCTCCCAAACCGAATACAGGGCCACGGTTATGGCAATATATATAGTGCCACGGTTATGGCAGTGTCCTCATCCAGCTTGGTGTGCAAAGGGTGGGTTGAATAGTTACAAGGGTGGAAAAGTCAGATGTTTCAGATAAAGAGAAACAGAAGGTAGATGGCAGAGGTCCAGGTTACCTGGCGTACCCTTCACCTGTAGAAGAGAAGTCAGGGATTTTTTGAAAGGAATGGGAAAAGACTGAAGTTGCATGCCGCGAGGGGAATCCTAGGTAACTTGGGGATKGGAACAGTGATAGTGTTGATGGGAAATGCTTTGGTTATTTGTCAGGCATGGGAATTTGGGAAGGAACCATCCAGTCTTCACTCCGGGGAACCACAAAGTGAGTCAGAGCAACCCCTGTGCCTGTGCTACCATCAGCCCAGGATTCCCATGTGTTCACTTTGGTCGGTTTGAGGCTTTGGGACGCCTGTCCGGGAGGAAACAACCAGAGGTTGAAGTCAGGTGTGTTCAGTCTGGGCCACCATCTCACATCTYGATGAGAGATCTTCAACTTCACTTCAAGTTTTGTGAATTTTATGTCCTATTTTTTGAAATACGGACTTGTAATAGAGTTGTTTCCTTTTTCTGTGAGCGTATAATCTTGCATATACTCTGAATTTGTGCTTCTGTGTGGTTATTTCTGCCATGGATGAGCTGTTGTGGCAGGTTGCATGTGCTGAGTGCGGGAGGTTCTGCAGCAGCGGTGGCAAAGTGACTCCCTTGCATCTAAGTACTTGTTGCAAAACACACTGGAATTTTTCTAAAGCTGGTTTGTTTATTTATTGYTTAGTCTTGTTTACATATTCTGAAGAAATCACTCCACTGAGATGGTCGCTTCTGACTGCTCCTAAATTTTCCCTAAGCAGGTTTAAGCAGTTCACAGCAACCATGTTCTGGTGGACACTGTAGAAGAGGAGGGGAAATAGTGAGGGATTGCAGGAGGTGCTTGTGCAGATGGATGGATGTTTTAACAGCAGTTTTGCACCTGGGGCCTTCCAAGATCACCAGTTGTCACAGGTGAAGGCAACAGCATTTTCAGCTGTTGCTCCTGCCAGCTGCCTSGTTTTGCCAAGTCACCATTTCAAGCTTGCGAGCCCTCCAGGTGTAATTAGATGAGCGTGTGACAGACAGGATAGGTGCACGTGGCTAACCGAGATTCATTAACAGGGCCTCCCAGGACTCGCGGCATTTTAGAGGGAAAAAACATCAGCGGCTGGGGACGTGGCTGGTAGGTTGTGCGTGTGGATTTGAGGCGTGAGTCAGCTGTTAACCAAAGAATCGCAATCACAGAAGTCTCTTGGGAGCTTTCCCAGAACGCTCTTCTCAAAAGCTAGACAAAGTATTTTAATTGTCGTATACCCAAGGATTATTTTTTTTTTCCCTTTTCTGTTCTCTGGGGGCTGACATCTACAAATGTGTGTTGGTAACTTCATTTTCTTTCTTAGTCAGGGAATGAGAGGCGCTCGGGCTGTTTTGTTTATAGCTGTGCTATCAGCYGGCTGCATATCTGGAGATGAAGGTGACAGCTTGAGATTTGTGAGCCTAATTGGCATACAAAAAAAAAAAAAAATCCACTGGGAAATGAGTTATTTGCAATTATCTGTAGATTTGGCTTTATTTCATGGAGACAAATATAGTTGYTTGGTGACTTAATTACAACATTTTTTTAAGATTATGAGATTTTAAAAAGGATATCATTATTAAGAAGTTCTTGAGTCTATATTTGGTGATTCCATAATTACAACTATGGCCATATTTGTTAGCTTAGAAAAGAATATGTGGAAGCTTTTAATTAAAATCATGAGATCTGTTCTTGCAGATATGCTTTCAAGTACCACCCTTGGATAATGGGACCCTTTATTGTTAGATACGAACTAAAACAAGCTGTACTGTGCTAGGATAGTATCACAATTAAGGCTGAGACAGATCAGCATTAAAATATTCTTGAGCTGCTAGTTAAGAGGATGAGAGAATGAACTGGGTGAAGTAGCTAATTGTCCACATTTCAAATGATCTCTGCTCGCCAAGGCAAGTTTCTCACAGACCTACCGGTTGGATCAGAGAGCAAATGGATCGAAAAGTAAAATATTCTACACCCAAGTGGTTTCTATTGATGTTAAGATACAAACATGTGAGCACGGATCTTAAATTGCTTCTTTCTTAGCTGATGATTCCCAATCACTGTAGTTTACACCAGACTGGGGTTGCCCCAGGTGGTTGCATGCCAGTCCAAGATGAACATGAGGTAGGGTGTCCCAGCCCTACCTTTCCCCCACGCTACCCCAGCCGTGGGAATAGCGAGCACAATCTGAGCCCCTAGATCCATCTGTGGCGCTGGAAGGTCGCCTGCGTACTGGGATGATCTTTTCCAGATTGCCAAAATGGCCAGACTGCCCCAGTGAGAGGGTGCAGACAAGTTATATGTCTCGAGAGTACCTGTCTCCYGTACTGAAAACCAGCTTTGATTAAAGCTAGAAATCACTGCGTGCTGCCCCGTGACTCCAGCGGCGCTCCAGTCACTTCCAGTGACTTTTGTATCCTTTTTAGCAAATTCTGTGCACAAAGATGGCATACTACAGAATGCACGTTTCAAAACTTACTTAGCTTGTGCTATTAGAGGAAAATAACTGTTATTACTTTTGCCACCCACTTATGATAGACTTATTGAAGAGGCCTAAGGTACATTCCTGTGCTGAAAGTATTAGCAAAGAATCATCAGCAAAGCATCTCCACTGTGGCCACTGTTGTTTACCCTTTAACGGATTTAGTAACCTACCAGACCTACTTGGCATCATCATTTTCATAGGCGGGGTACTCATTTTACTGTTCAACTGCACTGGAGTTAACTTCGTTTCTCCTGGGATACAGCAATGTAGAAAAGCGCAATCCAGTGCCCTCTGGAAGCAAAGGAAAGACTTCAGTGGACTTAAGTAATACACTGAATCAGACCCTACAGGAGAGAAGAATTAGGCATGCAACATCAAAGAAATACTTCCACATCTGGGAAAGTATTCAGAGAGTCCCCAAAGGTAAGATTAAAAAAAAAAAAAGTCAAGTGTGTTCATTTCTTATTAGTGGAGTTGTTATTGGCAATGAGATATTCTAATTGAATTACTCCTAATTAAAATAATTATGTTTTCTAAGTACTCTGATCTGTAGAGACCATGTAGAGAATCAAAGGTAGAAATAAACAGCACCTAGTAAATTCTCTCTAAGCTGGCTTGCTTGATGATGCTTAAAGTGTTTTTTTTATGATTCCACTTGCTCTGCGTAGGCTGGTGCTAATGCAATAAGGATGGCTTTCAGAAACCTCACTTCTGTCTCAAAAGACCAACCGCTACTGTATGAAGGATTAGCTGGAAGAAGCTCAAGGCCCAGATAAGAAAAATAGGGCTGGTTCTCTGCCTCTTCCACACCCATCCTGCCTGACCTTGAGCGATGTTCTTTAACCTGCTCCACCTTGATTTCCCACCAGCAATTGGGGGTGTTATCTCAATTATCTGTGCGTTGCTGTCTTAGTCTAGACTCTAATACAACCTTTTTGGCATGCAATAACCAAAAATCTCAGCAGAGATCTCTGATTTCTATCAGGATAAAAAAAAAAAAAATACAAAAAAACCCAGGAAGGTGGCATTTTGTTCATGGTGAAGGGTGAAAGGCGAATCCCAGTGTTAGCCATTGAACGGCCTTCCCGGGTAGTCATAAGATAAAGATGTGATTCCTGCTGAGGTCTGGCATCAGAATATTGCTTTGCTGGGGGAGGACACCTTTCCCTTTGCTCACTTTTGTCTGGAGTAAATAATCCTAGTTTATCTCCCAGCTGCAAAACACTTGGATGAACCAAGGACTAATCTATCTGTGGGAGGTAGAAATCATTAGTCCTAGGCCGTCCTGATCCGAAGATCAGTGTCATCTTCAGGCTGAGCTTTCCCTGGACCTTGTGCTGGGAAGGTGCGCTCCCYGCTCTGCCCAGCTTTGCTGTGCACGGGACCCCGTCCTGTGTGCCTCTGCCTTCGGGTTACATCCCATTGCGAGGCCGTTTCTTCACGGGGCATTGACTTTTCAGTATGTTTTCTATTGTGAGGTATGTATCAGTTGTTAATAACATCCCGTTTGTAGGGTCATGTGGGGCCATATTTGACAGACAGCTCCCGGTATCATTTGCTCGGTACCAAGCCTTCTGTATAGCCGGGGCACCTCTCGTGAAGCTGCRCTTGCCGATTTTGTGGGATGGTTTTAGGCTTCTTTTCTTTGAATATGCAGCTTGGTTTTGCAGCCTTAGCAATACGCTTTCCAGAAACGGGGGAGGTCGGGATGTTCAGCCCAGGGGTCATGTCTAGTGCTTAACCAACCCCTAAAGCCTGAGATGTTTGGAAACCTTGGCACAAAGGAGATGTTATCTTGTTCGAGGGAAGCCTGCGACCTTTACARAACATTTATGGTGAACCTTAGCATTGACTTGAATCAATCCAAACGCCTAATCAGTCTCAGATTAAGCTAATATTTACAACCTTTATAAAAGCCAAACACATTGCAATTTCTTCTGAGAAGGAGAAAGTTTCAAAGGTTTCTCACATCAAATACTGCTGATTTTTATTTTTCTTTTTTCTTATCATGATTAAAATTCATTCAACATCCTCTTGCGAGGAAAAAAAAAAHATATATACATTTGATGGCTTTGTGCTTTTTTCCCCTCCCTCTATAAAAATAGAAAAGCTTTCAGATGTTGCATGAACAAAGATATGGAAATGTGAGAAGAGGGCAGCATCTGGAGGTTTTCAAACATGAGAACACGGGCTGTACGTTTCTTTTGCTGTTAGAAGAGTGAAAAGCTGTTTCCTGTCATTTCCCATCTTGTCACTTGTAAGGCTGGCATCTTGCGGCTTCTTGCACCAGCTGTTGTTTTTTTCTCCACAGACAGATGGTGCAACCTCTTTGATAATTTTTTTTCCCATGTTCTGAAGATTTTGCATGTGTACTACCTTTATGTAATGATCATATAACCCTGTCACTCACTTTATCCTGTTAGCGGTGTCATCCCTAGCAGAGGAGGAGGAGGTGGCAGTRTAAGGAACTTAATCCTCTTCTTGTGTTCTGACATGCTTTGAAAATATACTGTGGAGCTAGAGTTACAACTGTTTCCAAAAGCCTTCTGTATTCTTGTCTAAGGGATTCCAGAATATCGGTGCTGTGATTTTGTAGGATTCCTCTGTTTGTGTGAATTTGCAGGATTTTTTTTTTCCCCCCCCTTCTAACATGGTACTATAGTGCAAAAGTACTTTTTTGCTTTATATTCCTGGAATTAAAACCTGGCCTGCTATAAGTAATTTCAATGCAATTACAATTACATGTGGAAAGGAATGGGAATGACTTCTATATCTCTTAAAATGGCTGTACTTAAAACTCRTAATTACTTTGTTCCTATTGATTTCCACCTGCTTTCCAGTGTCAGAAAATTGCCCTTCTGATGGTTCTGTAATGCTAAAGATTTGTAGGCTTGCTGAAGATGTCTGGAGGTCTCGAAGCTGAAAATGAGCAGATAGCATTACATCCCCTTCCTTCCTCGAATGGACTGGCAAAACAGTCTCTGCATTAATCAACGAGAAGCAAATTGAAGACGAGCACTTGGTATGATTTCTCTTGTACAGAAAACTTTGCTCTCTAGTTCCATCTCGCAGAGTTGAAATGTTACCATAGGGCAACACAAAAGTATYGTCAAAGGTGGGGATAATTAGTAAGATTAATTAGTCCTGAAACACCATACTGCTGAAATGTGAATGTGTGTGCTCTGACTGGGGGTTGAGAGGTGGGGTGTCCACACCAGTCGCTGGTGTAGGTGTGTTTAAATCCACTTGCAGCAGTGTAAGTCAGAGATCAAAATTTGTTCTTTTGCTGCAGAGCATCATAGAAACTTTGTTGACAAGGGAATAATGAATTAAAATTAATAGATTGAAAATGGAAATGAAATAATAGAAGCTGAGTTTCACAGGTATCAATACACTTAATTAACATAATGGGGACCAAGGCAATATCCTTTTGACAATGGGGTCTGTGATTTATGGGGTTGAGCCCATTTTATCCATGAGTGTTATTTATCCTGTAGTACTTTTGATGTTTCTGTACTTCTCTCAGAAAACGTTGTTAGACAGTGAATATTTATTTTCTTTTTTTATTGGCACCGTGCTTGCACATTCATTGGTCCTGTCACCTCAAGAATAATAGGTGTAATTGGAAGAAGACAGGTAGCAATGTGCCATCCTGTTTCATGCTCTTTGTTTGCCTTTGCATTGTCTTTGTCTGTGCCGTACCGTATCTGAAAGGAGCATCCTGTTCCCACAGCCAAAAAAACGTTTGCTMTAAATTGTTTACTCTAAGTGCCATGTATAAAAGTGTGGCTGCTGTCAGAGAAGTGACTATACAAGTGACACCATGGGGCTTACTGTTTATTTTCTCTTTTTCTCTGTCTTGGAGACCTTCTAGAGCACATTTTCTCAGCTCAGCTACCAGCGCTGTAATCTCCAACTGTCAGCAGGAAAATTAGAGCTCTGTGAACCCCGCAGGGTCAGGTTCACGATGGCATTAGCAAGCTCAGAGCTGGAGCACTCTGAAACGTCCCCTTTGCTTCCCACCTCCGGACCCTGACTGTGGTTGGCTTCTTAAGAGACCCACRGGGCTCCCTCCTTATGTTTGGGCTTTTTCTCTTTTTTTTTTTGTGATCCAATCGACCCCTTTTTTCCCCCTGTGTTGGAAATGCGATAGGGGGAGGCAGATTCCGTCCCAGCTGTTTCAGTAGGGACAGACAGGATGGAAATAGTGAGTCGGGCAAGCTGTATCCAGAGGGCAAATGGAAAAGAAATTCCACCYCGGGCAAACGCAGTATATCTGCGCTGGGGGGTGCGTCAGGCCTCCTCGTGGGGATTCAATGTCTAGATTAAGGCCTATACCGTTAGCCTAAATCAAACTTCACTCTCAAAGAAATATGRATCCGTGCCATAAATTATTCTGCACTAGACTTCAAAGGTTCAGCCCCTATCCGCCTTACGCTGTGTAACGTGCACGTGTGTGTGTGTTGGCAGCAGGGGGGCGAGGAGGCGGGGGCGCAGCGGTAAAATAGGGGGGGCACATGGAGTTAGGGGCTCTGCGGTTTGGAGTAGTGGGGAACACGTATTCCACTGGTCTCAGCATCCGAGAAGGTGCGATGTGGCTCTAAATACTTGACAAAGGGATRTGGATGGGGGTTTTCAGGAGTGACTAATAACTTCCCATGTCTTCATTTTTAGAGAATGTCTTTCCAAGGCTCGGGGTTTTATCAGTCGCTGTGTTTAAGCGCTGTTCGTCCTTCAGAGGTGTATCGGGCACACTTTCCACTTTGTGAAGTGGAAGCCAAAAGTGGAAGCCAAAAGTGGAAGCCAAAGCAGACAAGCCACTGGACATCGTGGCCTTTGCCACGGTCATTGAGCTTCTGGTTTCTCCATGTTCTGCTGCTTCCATTTAATACTTTTGTTGGTCTTTCTTTCCTGCCTCTTTTTTTGTATCTATTTCCTTTCAACTACTTTCCTTTAACTTTCTCCTTCTCAGCTTAAAAATTTTTAATTCCTTTTGCATCAACTAATTGTGCCTTTTTTTTTTTTTCTTTTCTTGCCTCCCTTTTTGTTCCACCTTAGTTTTCTAGGTCTCTGCTCTCTCATCTGTTCAGTATTCCTCCTGGTGCCTGATGAAATGGTATTTTCCTTTTGCCCTTACTCTTGCATTTGTTACTTTGGGATAGAATTAGAGAAAAAATATTCACCTTAGCGGAGAATTGTGTTTCTGATATTTCTAGACTTTTCTGGTCTGCAAAGTCAATCAGTGCTAATGGTTTCCATGAAAAGGTGGAAACACTGAATTTGAGTGTTATCCTTGTTCATCAATATCCTTGCTTTTCTGTTTTGATCAACATCAGGAAATACAGTACTGCTCATGCTGTCTTTGATCCCAAGATTTCCAGCCCAGTTTCTTACATTGARTAGTTTGGGAATATTAAAACTCTGCAGCATTTATTCAAGTGAGCACTCAGACTTTCTGGTAATGCACATAGCACTAGTTGTGTTATGAATTTAAGAAGAATAAGCTACCCTGGATTTGGCAAATTCATGCTCAATTCTAAAGAAGCACTTAAAGGGATTATTGAAATTTGTCTTGTAAAACCCTCTGAAGATTTTAGCAGCTTGTGTGGGATTTTGGTTAGTGTTCGTAGGACTTGGCAGCCTCAGCAGTTGTACAGAAGGTCCTGTAATCCCTCAATAATGTCAAGGTACCGCAAAGGTTTCGAGCATCGGCAGAGCACCCATCAGCATTGAGTACGCTGTGAAATTTTCATCTGTTTTTCCGCCTCAGTGCCGGTACGGTTCATTTCTCATCTTTTCCTGTAATTTGGGCCACTGAAGCTTCAATCTGTTATCCTATGAAGTAACCTGATGGTTCTTAGAATTCTGTAGTTCAGGCAGAAATGACTACTGAACTAGATTAAAACAAAACCAAACCCAGCCTACGTACGTACATCCTCGGTAGACACTAGTCATTATGTACCGTTTGCCAATATTATGTCAAAAGCATGAAAGGATGTGTATTTATTGGCTAAAAGAGATGAATACAAATCATGCTTTTGAGAAACCAGCTTTCAGCAGAAAGTAGATTGAATTCCTTGGGGCACCTGAAACTACAGTATTTAGAGTAATGACTGAAAACGCTTTGGCCAGGGAAGAGCCTGGATACTGCACATTACTCTGTCTCTTCTCTCTCTTTGCCACTATCGTGATCTTCCATCTTATTCCTGCAAACCTGCAATTACCTGCCCTGTTCCTACGTTACCTAAACAGAATTGTTTTCTCTGCTAGAGTGGAATAAAAGATTTACAGGAAGAATATATTGACTAATTTTAACCTCTTTTTTTTTTTTAAGTCTTTTAGCTTGAGTGTGAAGAGATTGTGATTTCCTTTTTGCTGCTTGAACTTTCTCGTTTATAAATGTTTTTTTTTAATTTGTGCATTTATCAGCAATATGAAAATTTGACTTGTCATGTTAGGTGTAGGGGCTCTGAGAAGCATCTCTCTGACTGTGCAGGCATTATACAAGCACAGCATAAGAGACGGCCCCTGAGGAAGATTATTGTTACAGTTTATTTTAGGTGGAAGGGGCTCACATACCGCAATAATGGAAGCCAGCGTAATAGCTAAAGACAGGCAGTTTTTGTGCCAAAAATAAATCTGTATTGTGATTAGCTGTGTAGATACGATTTCTCAGCAAAAGTAATTCTGTGAGTATTTAAATAATGATGCTGTTAATACTGTGTGCAATTTTGAAATTCACTTTTCTTGAACATTTGTGCTCATAAAACTCAATTGCTCAAATGTATGCGGAAAGCAAACACAAAGCAGACAAATGCTGAGCCAATGCAGACTCATTTCAATTTCAAACAGACTGCTCATTGCACGGAATTTTTTTGTTGTTGTTTTGCATTATTTGCCATCTCTAATTGCCAGGGTGCAATGAGGGCAATTGCAGTCTCGCCTCTTCTGCAGCTACAGCGAGTGTGGTAAATGAGCAGGGATGCAAAGCAGGCTCATGGCAAAGCCGCTCAAAAAACCCTCACTTTGTCACTGGTATTAATTAAAGGCATTTCTCCTTTCCCACCGTGAAGAACAAACTGCATCTATGGAGCTGCATGAATACGTTTGATTTTTCATGTTGCTACAGTTTCTTCCCTCTCCTTGACAAAACCCTAGAGGTAAGTGGGTACGTTCTCCTGAACGATGACCCGGGGTCTCTCGCAGCTGTCGTGAAAACCCCTGTGAGCATAAGCGAGCGTTAATCTTGCTGAGGAATTCTTGCGCATTTTGAAGTCTTTCGAAGGAGAAAACAGGTTTCCGGCTATGGCGTGCACGCAAGCCGCATGCCTTGCGCTCCCGTCTGGGCCTCTTGCCGACGAGTACGCCACCACTCRCAGCCGTATTTAGTGAACAAGCCTAATGACAATTGCGGTCATTTAAAATTAYGAAAAGGGCAAGATTTCCCCAAAGGGACTTATTTTCTGCCATGATTGAATAAAGAAGGGAGGCAGCTGCTAAGACTGGAAAAGGTCACTCAGTCACATCGGTTGATGAAAGAATCAGAGAAGCTGTCATCTCCGCCGCGGCTTCGCCTGCCAACCGATGGCCGTGCACAGCCTCGGCAAAACAGAGCTGTCACTCCTGGCGTCTGTCACGGCTCCCGGTACGCGAGCGTGCAGCCGGGCCGGCCGGGGGGCAGGTGGCCGCCGCCGCCATCCTCTTCTGGGATCAATTGTTTGTTCAGCAAATGGTGTTAGGAGACTCTGGCTTTTCTCTTCTGCAGTTCGGAAGATCAAGTTAAGCTAAATATTTGAAGCTGTACTAGGCTGGTATTGACAAAACACAGCGCCGGAGCGCTTGGGCTGAAAGGGAGAAGTACGTGATAGGGATCAGGATGTGCCGGGGGCATTGCAGATCAGATTTCTGTGATGTATTTATAATTTAAGGTATTTCTAGTGTAAGGTGAAGGAGGTAACAGTAAAGATGGCTCAGCAGGTGCATTTTGTGAGGGTTCRGTTTACGCTGGCTGCAGGTATCTTAATGCTATATAAATCGTTGCGGAGAAAATCCATTTTAGGTTTAGGAAGCAATCATTTTCTCCCCTTGGTCTGTTCAGAGAAAAAGCTCATGTGGTTTCCTTTGGCTGCCATTCCTGGGCTTCTCCGAAGGAATCAAGTTCTTTATAAATTTTGGAAATCACTATTYGGAAAGAAAAAACTAGAAATTAGCAGGTATACATGTTCCAGTGACTTCCAGTCATACATTGCTACCAAAAAATAGCCGTTAAAGTAATTTCTTTGTATTGTCTCCTGAATGGGGTTCCTCTCAAGACTGCAGGTCCCTGCAAATCCAGAGGACTGAAGTTCTTTCAACTTTAAGGTTTGCCCCAGTGGCGTTGAGATCTGTCTTGCACTCATCCCTAACTTTAGGCTGTGATTTTTCAGAATCGATCATGATTTAGATATAATTTGCTTATTAGTCAATACATAATGATATGTAGAGTCCCATGGTTTGTTTTTAATGGGAGTTCACTATGTATCTCTTCTTTCTCTCTGTGGCTATCACAATCCTGCTTGTGTAGATCCAGTTACCTACCCTGGTCCTGCATTTGCTGCTTATACACCCCCTGTGTAATCTCCATGACATTTTTTGAGTCTGACTTACCTTTCTCGTTGTTCAGGACTAGATCTCTTCAGTGGAATCATGTTCAACTCGAGAAAAATGCAGCATTTTGAAAGAAACGCACGTTACAGGAGCTGGTTTCCCTACCAYAGTATGATCACAGTGGGATAGCTGTGCTGAACCTATTCCTGTGTAGATGATCCTTTGATATAGATTTCATGTTCAAGAGGGTTGGGAACTGGATATCGTTTTATGACAGGGCAGATGACAGCAAGCCGGGGAAGCGGTGACACACAGAACTGTCCCATTAGCTTTGTCAAAACGTTTGTTGATTGCAGCGTGATCCCTCAAAACACACATCTTGGAGGAAAAAATGAATCTCAATTCAAACCCACCCTGACCACGGAACAGCAGAGTCCTCTCCAGGATGTAAATTAGATTTGTAGTTGAGTGGAATTGATTCTGCTGAGACTAAATTAATCACAGTGCTTAATCACTGTAACCTTTAAACATAGCAGTCCTGACCACAGCTGCGGGGTAGCACATTGTTCACCCAGACTTTTGTCCTTCCAGAGGCGCTGGGACTCTCAGCCAGAGGAGTATGAGCGTAGCAGTGAGTGAAAGCTGCCTCAGTCTGACCTTCGCTTTCTTCCACTGGCTTAGAGGGGGGAGAAAAATTCGTACCTTGTGGATATAAACCCGTGATGAGCAAGCGGGAATGCCAGTGGTCACATTTGGTACAGTGCCTCCCCGTATCTGTGCTGGGATAGAGCATTTCGTTATTAAGGGTCATGAAATCACCCTTGATCCGCCTCTATTCACAGCAATGGAAAAACTCTTTGCTAGCTTTGTGGTGCGTGCTTGGGACCTCAGGCTGAAGGGTTAATCTTTTCCCAAGTCTCGCTATGTCAACACGTAAGCCTCTAGGCAATGCATATTGTGGTTTTTCTTTATATTAGCAGAGAACGTGAGAATCTCTGGAAGACACATGTTTGGGCACAGAGGGCGTACTGATATGTGCATACGTTCCCCACCAAGACAAGTATTATAGGACACTGAGATCACAGTGGTAGAATATACAGCCTGTATGTGATCTTGAAAACCAAACACCAGAAATAATCAYTCATGCTTCCTCAGATCAGTCTCCTACAGATCAGTTTTGTACACGTGATAAAAGCTAATGTACTGGCATAATGAAAAAAGCAGGAAATAGACATTTTAAACAAGCTTCCAACCTAAATTTTCAAGAGCTGCTGGGGACTTTGAGTACAGTCTCCTTCAGATGTTTGCATTGATTTGTAGTGTTGATGCTGAGGTCCATYCCCTAATAAGATGGACCAAAAACCTGACAAGTCCAAAATCACTGGCTTCTCTTGAAAACCAAGACCTCCTCCTGCAGCTTGCAGCTACCTAGAAGCTATCAAAGAAGCCTCTCTGTCAAGCGATGAGAGGGTGTGATAGATGGGTTTACTTTCCACAACATGGACAAAGCTTTATGTTAAATGGACTAGACAGTGTTCAAGCAGCTGTGTTTGTAGTTGAGTCTTTTAAAATTGCATTTATCTTCTGCTTAGAAGCATTTGGGGATATTTTGCTGTGATGCTCTATAAAAATAATCAATCTGTATAGCTGACGTGAAGAGGACTTTAGATGAGAGCCCACCTATGGACATACTTGTTACTGGATCTATTCCCTACTCCTGGTAGCCAGCAGGCAGACCTATATATATTCTAGAGACATTCTCAGCTCTTCCACAGATCTCCTCTACTCTTCCTACTTACTCTTTCTCCTCCGGATTCCTATCTTGTAATGTGAAGATGATGTTGTTCCCTTCCCCTACCATCCTTTKTATTTTTTATTTTCATTGTTTACCTTTTGGGACTGTATGGTACAGTATGTGAATAATGTATAAGCAGAGTTTTCAACCCAGCAAGGCCTTGGTCTTGACTGATGCCCTTCAGAWAATAACAGCAACAGTTCTTCTTGTAAACATTAGGTTGCGTTCTTCTTTAAGGCTATGTCCCATCCYTAAGTAAACTTTTTACCAAAAAAAAAAAAGCTTTAAAAACCTGTGCCAAGGAGAATTTGTCATTGCTTTTAAAGCTGATGCTTGCTGTGATTTATTTTTTTTTAAATAAGGTATCCAAAAATTTCTCCAACTAAGAGGCATAAAAATTCTGCCTTGCTGTAATATAAACTTGTTTCACACATATAGTTTCCATTAATCATGAAGTACCTTTGTGACAAGAAGCTGGGTAAATTGTCTGGCTCCTTGAAACCATCTTTCTTTGCTATAAACTATTAAAACAACACAACATCACTGTGGAGTTAACTAACTGTCCCCCGCTGTGTTAGAAGCAGAGGTAAAGGCTGAATGTTGACAATTTGCCATCGTACTGCCATATGAAGTAGCTGTTTAGACATTGAAGGTGGGTTAAGTGCTGCCAATATGCAAAAAACCAAACAAAACATGAACAGAATCATTTGAAACAGCTTTAAAAAAAAGACTCGTTCTTTACTGCTCTAAATCTCCATATGTTATTTAGTTATTACTATCCATATCACAGCTGTATCCTCACAGGAGGGAACTGAAAATGTATGGTTAATGGTCATTAAAGTAAGGAAAGTCTGAAATATTTAAGGGAAGCATGATCTGTGAACGGGGTTTGAACTTAGGAATTTGTACCTCTGGGTGGAAAAAGATGAAAAGGATCCAAACGGCAATGAGGACTCGGCTGTCTTGTTTTGGAGACAAAGGCAGGTAACATTATGGTTTTTTGGTTTTTTTTTTTTTTGGCTGTTGAGTGTTGAGAGATTTGAAGCTTTATACTTGTCCACAAAAGAATATTCCATGATCCCGTATCCTGCATTACACACACTGGAATTGGTCACCTTTAATAGAAATGCTTTCTGATGCCACTTTTTGCAGCCAGGTCTGTGCAGGAGCACACAGGTGGGTGCTCCGCCGGGAGCGGGTTTGCTGTTGCCTTTGGTGGGACCGATGGTGCAGAATTCACTGCACRCTCCCAGCCTTGCTCTTCTGTTTCTCATTAAAACAAGTTCGCCAACCACATTACCACAGCGTCATTTAAAGGAGATTTTCCGTGATTTACAAAATAAAGATGCGGCAGTTCCATTTTCTACAGTTTGTGTAGAGCTTGAATTTCATCAGGAAATTTTGTCTTGCAAAATCTTCCTTATGAAAACTGAGGAGAAAGGAGGCCCAACCGTGGGGCATCCTGGTCTCTTCCTTGCCTCCGCAGAGCTGCAGTTAGGCATCTTCTAAAGCACATGTGAGCCTTGCGAGAGATGTGGAGATGCCAGGTCAAAGAATTAAAGGTTTTGCTTTATCCCCAGCTGCTTTCTCACTCGGGCGCTGTTACCGTCTGCCTCCTGACACAGAGTCAGCGTGCTGGACACCTGAAGTTAAGGAGTCACCTGGTAAGGTCAGAAGCTAATTCCGTCCCCACGCTTTATTCATCCATGCTTCACAGCTTGGCTGAGGCTGTCCACCAGACTGCCAGTGAGTGTCAGTTGTGATACTAGTTACGGAATTTGGCTAGTGCCTCCTGACCCATTTCACAGGGGTTTTCACACCGTGAAGCGAGGTCTGCTGTGCTCGCCCCTTTGGGGGTATTACTTTGATCCATGATTATGCACTTGGCTTCCTTGCAGCTTAAGTAACGTGTCAGAGTAAGGCTTGATACCAGTTAGGTCTTTAAAATAGATTATTCTGTTTTGCTGGATTTAATTATACATATATATTTCAAACAAACACAAATACATGTATATGTGGTTAAACTTGTATTTTGTCATTTCCTGCAGCTGAAATTTATTGTGGGATGAAATATACAGGTTTATCTGCCTGACCTTTTGCTAATTATTAGATTGAGATAAGTGTGTATGTAAGTGACAAATTGCCTTTAATGACATTTAATCTGCACACTGACATTAATGGCAGGTTTAGCAGCCTGGTTATAGTCTTTGTTGCTGAGAGACGAAAAGAGCAAGGACTTTTATCTTAATTTGACCTTATTCAAAAGGTGTTTGTAGTAGTAGTCAATTTCTGATTAACTTAATGACCTGTTTTACATAGAAAGCAGTCAAACATTGATATATGAAAGGGCCTCGAGGTGACGGATTACAGAGGCAGCAGCGCCGTTGCCAGATTCTCGCTTTTAATGTACGGGGGAAGAGGGAGGTGGGAAGAGGAGCAGCCCCAAACTCTTCTTGCTGACGCAACAAGGATAGGTGCCACATCCAGAAAACACTGCTGGTAAAGCATCTGTTGAACGCTGGTGGGAGCAAATAGCCAGTATTTGGCTTTGCTTGATGATTTTTCCGTACAGTCCAAACTTCTGAAACACAGAATGTATACACTGCAAGAGGTGCGTATGCATCTCAGGAGTGCCTGTTGCAAAGTGCGTTTTTGTTGACTTCTGTGGGAGCTGAGAGCGCGCTGTGCTGGGCAGCCGGGGGCTTGGTCATTGCTATGATGCCRTCAGGTGCCAGGAGGGGTTTCCTTGTTAGAATCCACAGGAAATAATGAACGTAGTGAAAGTGTCTCCACTGGGGATTAAGGCGCTGAGCGGAATGCGGCTGGGTATTACGCCGCACCGTATTGAGGTCAGCCGTGCCCTATTTCTATGACAACAGAGAGACTACAGATCCCTAAGGGTAAGCAGAAAAGAGAGCCCAAGGTGGAAAACTYGAGTCCTTCTCTCTCATTGCCCTGTGATATATTTACAGAATGATTTAAGAGGAACTTCAGAGATGAGAGCAGAGGTTATAAACTGCTTTTAGTAAAAGTAAACACCTAAGCAAATCATTCAAGAACCCATTAAATGGCTAGACAGCCTCTATAAATACAGTTCATAATGCACTCAGGAATGCTCCACCACCTACCGGCACCAGTGGGCTTTCCTGTTAGAGCTCTTGAAAGTTTCATTTTAATGATGAAAATTGTTCCTCGCGCATCACTGAAAAAATGTGAAGAYGCAGTTCAGAAGATAGCTGGAAGGATAATAATGTACCTTAAGCTTGTAAAACAACTAATTAATTTATAGTTTAATGCTGKTTTTTTTATGTAACAGAAATGCCTTAAAACTAAACCAAACCGGGTGGCAAATTGACACAAATGTTTAGTGAATTGAGATCAACACTTATTACATCAAATTACAATGAAACTGCAAACAGAATGCCTTGGCATGTTGTTCTAGAGCTTTTCAGCTGTCGCCTGGCTTGGCGGGGAGGTGCTGTAAAGGCATCAATCACTGGGCCGTTACGGAGTCTGTAAAAGCACCAGATGAGCTGGAGAGAATTGTTTTGGATCGAAAAAGTTTCAGATGCTTTGGGTTTCAACTGATTTTGTGATCTGCAGTTGCCTACTGGGTATGTCAGCCACATCCAGCCAGGAGATGCTCCTGTCTGTCCTGCTGCTGTCTGAACACTATTAATAAAGTAGTTGTTATTATTATTTAATAAAAACAACCAAACACAGCTACTGTACCTGCTCACCATCATCGTGGAAAGGCAGGTGTCTGCTGCTGCCACCGAGGGATGGGAGAGTAAAGGGGCGATACTTGTTGCTCCTGTTTCCCCTCCATCTCCCTCAGTGGCAGTATCGTTCTGGACATCTTTTATTTCTGTCTCCCTCCCTCTCTTCCCTGGATTCTCCAGCGTGGGCTCACAACCGTAGTTTGGGTATTTGCTGAACACCAGCTTTTGCCCAGTTACTCCTTTTCCCAGAAGATGTAAGTTCTTTGATAATTCCCTGTGTTCCACTGTATCTAGGTAAAATTGGGTCTACAAGTTAAAACATTCTGAGAAGTGGGAGAAGACTAATAGCTATGTRTGGGAATAGGAAATGAAGCAAAAACCAAAATGTGGTAGAAAACCATCCTCCAAACGGGTGAAGAGCCTCATATGTGTGTTTGTCGTGGTTTAACCCCAGCCGGTGACTGAGCCCCCCCCAGCCGCTCGCTCACTCCCCCCCAGTGGATGGGGACAAGAATTGGAAGGGTAAAACTGAGAAAACTAGGGGGTTGAGATAAAGACAGGTAAAGCAAAAGCCGCGCACAGGCAAAGCAAACCAAGGAATTCATTCACCCCTTCCCATGGGCAGGCAGGTGTTSAGCCATCCCCAGGACAGCAGGGCTCCATCACGTGTAACGGTGACTTGGGAAGACAAACGCCATCACTCCGAAYGTCCCCCCTTCCTTCTTCTTCCCCCAGCTCTATATGCTGAGCATGACGCCATATGGTGTGGGATGTCCCTTTGGTCAGTGGGGGTCAGCTGTCCCCTCCCAACTTCTTAATCACAGAATCATAGAATCATTAAGGTTGGAAAAGACCTCTAAGATCATCAAGTCCAACTGTCAACCCAACACCGCCATGCCCACTAAACCATGTCCYCATGTCTTGTGCCCCCCCAGCCTGCTCGCTGGTGGGTGGGGTGAGGGGCAGAGAAGGCCTTGGYTCTGTGCAAGCACTGCYCAGCAGTAACGAAAACATCCCTGKGTTATCAACACTGTTTCCAGCACAAATCCAAAACACAGCCCCAYACTAGCTTCTATGAAGAAAATTAACTCTATCCCAGCCAAAACCAGCACAGTCTTGTATGCTCAAAGTTATTTTATGTCTATACCTTTTTCAAAAAAAATACATTTTAAATTGGTGCTGCCCCATCTAATTTCTGTTCTCTATTACTGTAAAGGTGAATTTGAATAGACTACCTCCTGAATTGATATATTATTATCCAAGTACTATTTTCATTGTGTTGATGCTGAGTTGGGATGTTGACYCCTTTGATAGCAGTGATGGTTTCTCATTGCCAGCACCGGTGCAACTGTAATTGTATTTCCTTGCAAGTTCCCCCATTTCTTCTGGATTGCTGTCTGGTCTGATCAGAGACCAGAATGCCAAAAGAGACCATTTGGATCATTTTGACTGAGCTTCTGTACAACTCAGGCAGCAGGAGTTGATGTAATTAATTCCTGATGGAGCAGATCTTTAAAATAAATAAATCTGGTCTTYGCTTTAAAATTGCCAGTAATTGAGAATCCACTGCAGTCCTTGGGAAGTTGTTCTAGTGGTTAATTACCCTCACAGTTAAAAATTAGCATCCTATTTATAGCCTGATTTTTTTTTCTAACTTCTGCTTGCAGCTACTGAATTTTATTACGCCCTTCTCTGCAAAACAAGAGCCCACTGTTTGAGTATTGTTCCATGTTTTTCTTTATTTCCATTTTTCTTTTCACTTCCATGTACATGGAACAATGCTGCATTAATACGTTGTTGGGGTTTTTTTTCTGAGGTTGGACTACATYTGAAGTGTATTTTAAGATTCTAGGGTGAAAATTGCTACAATACACAAAATTCAAAAAGACCCATTAATTGTTCCTGTTTTCCCAGCGTGAGCTTTTGTACCTCCCGGCGGCGTACACCCAGCAGGGCTTCTCGCATCCTTTTGTCTTCGATTAATATTGATACTATTTTTCTAGGTCCGACACCTGACAACTCTGTGGGAGAATTAAAACTCCCCCACTGATAGTTAAGGGTGGAATGTCTGTCATTGTGCATCCGGGGGAGTCACAGCCTTATCCCACAGTGAGATTTGCAGGTATCGGCAAAATTAGCTCCGTTGTCACTCTGCGTCTCCTCCTTCTTCCTTAGAAAYGGTCGCGTACAAATTTAGTAGTTGTGTGTTGTACAGCAACAACAATGATGATTGAGAAAGAAGAAAGCGGTGTTCATCACTAGCTGTTTTATGGTCTCCTGATGTACTGGGATGTAATTTGGTGGCTGGCAGTTACAGAGACTCCTGTGCTAACAACCCTGTTCTAAAACTGAACATCTGAAAGAGGACAGAACCAGATTCCGTACGCCAAATGCTTTAAAACGTACAGTTTCATCAAATTTACTCTGTACTAAAAAAAGTGTTGACTTTAACGAAGGTCTGTGTTGTGCTTTATCAGATATGGATGGTACCTGGATTTCTTTTTCCTCATGACCTGAAATTATCCATAAATACATTGGCAGATGGATTTGAAAGCATCTGCCCCTTGCTTTCTTCCTGCTTGTCAAGAGCTCTGCGGACTCCCTGTAAATTGGATAGGGTGAAGGCAGTGTGTAAGTAAACCCTAAAACAAACAAATACTAAACTCTTGGTATCATTTCCAGACAGAGCTGGTTAGCTGAGTTTTTGCAAGCAAAAGGCTGTTTTGGCACGGGTGCTCTCCTTGAAGACGGTGCCCCGTGCGGCGTGCCAGCGTGGGTCCAGCCTGGCCTTGGCTCCTTACCTCTTCGCAGAGGCACCGGACAGGCTGGGAGGGTTTTGCCGTGATGAGCTGGAAAGCTTTCTGGACCTCAGATGGCAATGTTGACTTTGGAGGGCTTTTGCTTATCGGCAGGTGTAGCTGTTCAGTAGATGGACATCTCGGTTCCTGTTTGACTCCGCGTCCATGCGTGTTGGAACTGGGCAAAGGCTGCAGAGATTATTTTTTTCCCTGCAAGTTTTCATTGGATTTTTAAATGAACGTGCTTTCTCGGTGTCTGTCACTTTAGCCTTTTAAAGTACTTTTTCTTGTTGCAATCTTCCTGATGAAGCTGTCTGTGGAAAAGAGGAATTATGATACGTGACAGAATATTCACAATTTAAAGGTACATGTTGGACTTTTCTTGGCAGAGACAGTTGAAATATTGCTCAAGTCAGTAAATACAAACACATGGTCGGTACACACCAATGTAGSTGCGAAGGCTTGGGGTTTTGCTCTTTGCATTTTGATATTTCATTTGTTCCATCAACAAGAGGAGGATTTGCAGCACCTACTGCCTGGCCCTGACCCGGGGAGCCTCGGCTCCTCTGCCGCCGTCAGTAGTTACCTTTGCATTCATAGTCCATGCTATAAGAGGAGGGTAAAGAGGTTGGTGCTGAGCACCCCGTGCCCACGCGGGCTCGGGGGGTCCTTTGTGCTGTCCCTAGGCCGGTCCCCTGGCTGGGGCCCGTGGTCAAAATTAACAAAATTAACATTAAAATTAACAGTGAGCACTGTCTGATTTGTGCTTAAAATTCCTGCTTAAGCATTATAAGTGTGTCCATGAAAACCAGAAATATCTGCCTGCGGACAATAGACAGAACCAATCTTGTGTGAAATAATTTATAAAGTTCTCGGGTCTCTTTTTCTCAGTTTGCCTTCATTTCCCCACCCATGAAATAAAAATACCAACCTTTCTTTCAGACTTCCGTAGCTGTGCTAATACAAAGCTGTTTGGAGATGCTTTGTGCCATATGTCTTCACAGTGGCAAGCAGAGGGGGGCTGTCAGTCTCAGCTGGAGGCCTGTATTACTACTCATTCTGTAGTAATACAAATAGTGGATAATATAATAATAATGCAGAAAAGAAAGTAAATACTCTTTATATGGAATAATTGAATATCGCTGTGACATTGAACAATGACTCTTAAAAGGATGGGGGGAAGTCATGCTTTTTTCTTCCTTAATTACAGTTGAACTAAAATTACTATATTTAGTTATTTCTAAAGCTCCATTGTATTTTTCTGTTTCTGAAAGAACACAATGATTTGGATATGCATGCATTTTCCTCTCCAGATGTCCTATTGCATCTTGAATGTGGTTTTATGTCTTCATATCTGCGATAATGGAAGCTTGGATTTCTTCACCGGTAGTGTGCAAGAAGGCCAATTATGCAGGTCAATATTAAAGAAATATTCTAAATGGCCTCTGTAGGCTTAGAATAGCTCTATTCCACTCTTGCCAGYACTTTGGATGTGGATAACTGTCTTAGCTTCCTTGCCTTTGTGTTTTATTTGGATTAATGAGTAACCTAGATATTTTCAAGTCCCTGTAATACAGTCCTTTCTGTAAGAGACTGGAGAAGTTCTTGTCCTTTGGGATTGAGTTCCCTCTTAAATTTGCAACAGTGGTGCTTTATCCACCCTCATGGGCAAGTAAATGGTTAAATAAATATGTTAAAATGAGCACAGCGTACAGGATTTTGGGTGGCTTAAGAGTTCGTATTGCCGGTTCATGCAGGAGATGCAAGGTGTCCTGCGTGGAATCATTCTACAGCTTCCTCTACCTTGTCTAAATGGAAAATCAATTGATTTCCTGGTGTTCAGACACCRGGTTAGGTCCGGTGGCAGTCCCAGGGACGTGCTGTCCTGCTCCAACACCAGGCAGTTGCCCTGCTTTGTGTTTAAGACGTTATCTCCCCACCTACAGCTAGCACTCGGGGCTGAAAGCTCTGTGCTTTTGTGCCGTTCGTTTGTTATACGCCACGTCCGCAACCGGMGCTGGGGTGGTTGGCTGAGCAGGCAGGACTCCCTTCCACAGCGCCCACTACGCTTTCAAAGGCTGAAATGCATGACTTTACAAAGTGATGCACCTCTTGCCCTTTTAAAAATAGATTTTATACAGAAATTTTTAATGATTGTACGGCTTTCCATCAGCTGTTCTCTGGTGGACGAAGGCTGGTGTGCACACCATAGGTTCAAATTCACACTACTTAAAGGACAGCTGTTKCACTTGCTGGCAAATAGGACGCTCAGGCTTCTCTTTTCCTGCTTGTCTACCACCTAACCTCCTTCACTTAACATCTCCCTACCCAAGGTTCCCTGTCYGCTAAGCGCGTGTGATACTTTCCTGCTTCAAAGAAGTGTAACACAATGTAATGGTGCCAATATATTTTGAGATCCTTGCTTACCACTCTGTCTCTCACAAAAGCTAAGGAGTTTAATAAGCTGTAAGCCGTGTTTTTGTCTTGGCAGCCTCTCTCTTCTGATAGCAAACTGTATTCATATCAAAGAGTAGCTAAGGTTGAGGGTTATATACATGAGAGCACCCTTCATGGGAGGCGCGTAGAAATGATAACAAAAGTAGTTTGACACAAAGCTGCCTGACAAGGGGAGACTCCTCTACACGCATCTTCGCTCTTATGTGCATTTCAATTTACACTACATCAAACTGGATTAGAGTCTGTTAATTCAATTAATGACCACATTGAAAGTTTGCCTTCACTCATAGTGAAAACAGGAGGGCAGCTCCTAATAGCCTATGGATTTAATGACTGCAACTTTGAAGGGTGTTAAGCTAAAGTGAAGTTCAGAATGGCTTGTTAACTGGGTTTATTAGCTGTTGACCTTCCCTTTCAGCATAATAGTAGCAGCCTGACTGAAGAAAGCACTAACGTCCTCATTAGCATTTATCTAAAGATAGTCTGCCGCCCATTCCACAGTAAATTAGCTCAATCAGCCATAAAGAGCCTGAGAAGCATTTTCTCACATACCTTCAATTCTCATTCTTGCTCTCTCCTCCCTTTTTTTTTTTTTAAAGTTAGACGAGTTCATTTTGTCCAGGTTATTGAGAACGAAGCCTCAGGACAGTTGCATTTAAAGAAAGTGTTTCTACATGCTTAGATAATGCCTCCTGCAAGACCAAGTCATGGGAGTGGAATTACCGCGTTTTCAAAGATGTCCTTGGTTTAGCCTTTTGCTGAGATTACTGATTCTTGCTTGTTTTCCAGTACGGTGATGCAAAGCTTTTCTTCAAGTTACTGTGTCTGACTCAGGAGTTGTTTCTCAACAACACAGTCTCTTTTGTATGTGTGAAAACTCATGTGTTTTGAGGTGCAAAGCGTGCTTGCAAAAGCTGATGTGCGGGTTTGACCCTTGCTAGTAATTGGCGTTACAAAAAGCATGTTAATACTTGGGAATTCAGTGTGCTTGGCTTATAGAGCCGACTGTGATTTATGAAATGCACTGGGTTGACTGAGCTGCAGACAAAAAACTTTTGTTATCTGCCATCCCCTCGATGCTGACCAGCAGTGTGCTTCTGGTACGGCTTTAAAGAACAGGGTTTGAGAGGAAAAAGAGATTGGAAAGTGTCAAACCTTGGTTATATTTGTCACTTCCAACGGTGGAAGGATTTATGCCTTTAGTGTAGCCRGTTTGGTTTAATGTAAATAATTTATATAAAATTGATTGTGATTTTCTGTATTTCAATAGCTGAAATGGCTCAGAGTCCCATCCTGTACCCTGCCCACAAATCTGATGCCTGATTTATGAAAAATAAGTTTTGAAAAACCTATAAACCCCATAAAATGAAATTATTTTCTGGGAYCTTTTATTATTGTATCTATTCAATCTGGAAAGATGCTAAGAATGTCAACCCCAGCCCCAAAATATCTTGGTTATTCAGGCTTTGGTTATTCATATTGGGTAAGCTGGACATCTTTTCTGTTTACAGTTAGGGCGTCTTTTCTGTTTACAGTTAAGAATGTACTTACAGTTTTTGCTATATCAAATCTTATATTCTCTTCTTAAGTTTATAAATGAACCTTAATACAGGTCACTGTGATACTGAAATAAAAATGTTAATAAACAGATAGCATTTTCCTACTTTTTCAGTACATTGGACAAAATCATTAGAGGTTAAGAGAAATTAATTAAGAAAAAAATGTTGTAAAAGGAGGCAAGGAAACGAGTGCCAGTTTAATTAGCACTAGTATCTCACTTCATCCAGGTCGATCTACAGCAATTCAGTGTTCTTCCTTCAGCATTTCATAAGAGCTCCTCTCAGATTYTAGCCCTATTATACAAAGTATTGCATAAACTTCTCTTACAAGACTGTTGCTTCCTCAAAGCTTGTAACAGGGGTTGTAAGAGAAAAGCAAAACAGCAATCTTGGTGCAGAGGAAGGAGGAGGAGGATGGAAGGAAGAGATGATGGAGGACCAAAGKATGAAACTGTCCTCTTGTCACAGTAAGTGTTAACTATGGTGTCCTAAGCTTGTAGTTGCCTGAGCCGATGGATTTCCTGAAAGTGAGATCCCTCAGTTGTCCTTTGGCCTCGAGGCTGGGCTCCTCTTCTATTCTGAGCCCAGCGCTACAGCTCTGTTAGAGCAGGAGTTTACCAAAGCTCTTGGTCCCCCTCTCCTCCTGCGAACCAGTAACGTGGGCAGGAAGACTCAGAACTTGGGTTTATTTATGAAATTTCCATAGGAATTTTTTTAAAAAAATATTTTTTATTAATTTTCTATTTACTGTAAATAGAAATTTAAATWAAAAAATAGAAATTTACAGTAAATCTCTGCTTCCAGTACACCCTGTCTTTAGGCTTTCTAAACCAGTAACTATTCAGGATTTTACATCTGATACAATGTTTCTCTTGCAGTAATAATCGGAAGCCAAAAAGTTTGAGAGTCTCAACATAAACAGTTAATCGTATACTCAGGCTCTAAAATTTAAGAGCTTGATCTCTGTAAGTACTGGTCCAGGTCTAGCAAAGTGCTTAAGCATGTGTTTAATCTTAAGCCCCTGGGCAGCACCATTAACTTCACAAAACTCTCCCTGTATTTAAAGTTAAGCTTGTCCTGGAGGATCGTGCTGAACCGGAGCAGGAATACTTAGCATCTTGCAGGATAAAGCCATACAAGCAGCTCAGTTTATTAAGGCAGCTCAGCTTCTTCAGCTGTCGTCGGTTGTAAGAGGATTTCTGAATATAGTGATTGTCTTTGTTTCTGGAGAACCCACTATGTTGGCTGCTGCTGTGTAGCGTAGGTATTTCAGTTGTGCTTGTGGAACCTATGTTTTGGTTATATACTTCAGGGAAAGTTACTTTAAATGGTGGAGGATTTTCACATAAATGTAATGTCTAAGTGCTGGAAGTTTGAAGAATTTTCTTCCCTTAGAGAAGAATCAAGCTTTTTTCTTTTTATTTGTGAACATCAGAGTATGTGATCTGGTGACAGTTTTTGAATTTGTAACCCAAGAGGGTTTGGGTTTTTTTTTGGTTTGGGTTTTGGGTTTTTTTGGCACCTGTTTTACCTATAATACATTTTGGGYTATGAGTCAGATTCCTTAAAAAGAAAGTTGCGGTGATGGTGAGGAGAGAAACAAATGCAGCATTGTTCTAAAGCTACAAAAACGCCTAAAAATGAATTAATAAGGATTAAATCCTACTTTTAATAGAGACACAATATGAAAAGGTTTAGCACTTCTGCTTGTACCGGTCGAGCTTCCTGAGATGAAGGACGACGGAGAGGTGCCGCCGGTGGTCAGCAGCGGGCGGGCGGCGCGGGAGGGCACTGCAGCGAGCGTGGGCACCGCGGGCACCGCTCCCTCTTACTCCGGGCCTTTGCGCGGGGGTGGATTTCTGCCTGGGCGAGGAAGACGCCTGCAAGCACCACGATCGTTTGGCCTACAGCTCCACCAAGGCAGCTGCTGTTCGTACCGCTGTGAATTGCGTTTACAGAACTCACTTAATTGCTCTGGACGATYACCGCCACAGCCCAAGCAGTTGGATACCGCAGCATTATCTTATGGTGTACAGAAGGGTTGGGAAAACATGAGATGGAGCAGCTCCTTTTGGTGTGTGTTTGTCAGACTGTACACGGCTTTTTCTCCTTAGATTGAAGAGAAACAGTTTYGGAGGTGGGGAAAAGCTGGTCGGTAGCACCATCTGCAGGCTGCTAACCAGGACGGGCGCCGCACGCGGCAGCGCTGGAGCTCAAGTCCTGCGCTTGCAGGGAAAATAAGGGCCAAAAGGCCCCTGGAAGAAATGCAAAATCAGGCACGGCTGTGCCAGTGCAAGCGGTCGGTTGTTTAGGGTTTTGAGTGGGTGCTTTTGCACCCCGCAGCAGTGCCGTGCCCAGGGGAGGAGGGAAACCCGCGGAGCTGGTGGCACCTCCCAGGGCTACAGGTGGGCGCGTGGAGGCACGCTGCTGCGCCGGGCCTTTGCTGCCTGGAGATGGACGTCAGGACAGCGCCTGGAATTTGTGCTTAACCCTCAGACCTGTCCCTCTTCCCTGAGCCAACACATCCCTTTGCTGTCCCAAATAGCTGAGTTAGCTCTAGGCTGTGCTTTACTCAAGGGCTTTTTTTTCTGCGTGCGCTGAGGAAACCCTCTGAAGTTTAAACCTTGCTCTTTTAGTCTCTTAAGCAAGCATCCTCTGAGGTATCAAGTCATACGCTGCAGTAAAAGACAATAGGAGCCTATTCCTGTCAGGAGACGAAGTTGTGCTGTTTTCTCCATCCCCACTTTGCTCCAGCGAGACCGGAGGCATCTCCAGGAACAGGCAGGGCCGTGGGGGCCTGGCCGCGATGCTGCAGCTCGGTGCTTTCAGMCTCCACCGCATCCTCGTGCAGGGCCGCGGCCGGCTCCCACGCCCCATGGCCACACGGGGAACACGAGTGCAAACGCTAGAGACGGCACGAGGGGAGCAGATAACCCGCGCGTTGAAGGTTGGCCCTTCCTCCGCGGGCAGCCCTGCGAGCTTTATGCCCGCCCGGAGCTCGGTGCCACATCCAGCGCTCGCTGCTGCCCTGGCGTGTCTCTCGCAAGGTTTGAGGTTTCTCCGGCTTTTTGCAGCAGATGGCACTCTTTAGTTCTGTTTCAAGCCCTCTCCTTCTGGAATTTTCTCTGGGAGAATCTCTTTTAAACAAGCCTCACCGATTTCCCAGCCCTATTCTCCATGAGGCTTCATGAAAGTTTGTAAAAGGCCATTGAGTCGGGGAGGGAGCCAGCGGTAGCACACGGGTCCTGCAAGGCCTTGGTGAGCCCAAGTAACGGGCTGGTCACRCTTCTGCACAAGTTCAACTGGGTTTTTCCTTCTGCTCCTATGTCAGCAGCACTGACCCCTCCAGGAAGCCCACCTGGAACCCAGTTCCTCCAGTATGTTTCCACAGCAGGGAAAGGGAACCCTTCCATGTCTTGGCCACCTTGATTTTGTCAATCCCGTCCCGCTTTGTGTATTAGAGCCCCATCGCAGTGTTTCAATCAGTTACCTGAGATAATTAAAAAGCGATGATGACAACAARCATCACTACCAGTTTCACAGCCTTTCTGTATCATGGAGGGGAGAAAAATAGCTACTACAAGCTAAGCGAGCCATCACAAAGGGCTGTGGCGCAGGTTGCACTGTATCTGCCCCAATCAGGCTTAAATATAAACCAGATTTGCTGCGAAAGAGCCATGATCGCATGGGATGACATGAATCTCRTCATGCAAACCGGCAGGGACTCCCTATGCACGTTGCCATTGCATGTCTTCCCACCCCCCTCTCTCTGAGATGCTGTTGACCATAATTGTAGGACAGATTGCACAAAGGACTCGCTTCTGCAGCCGTCCTGGTGATTGGGCCGGGCGGGATGAGGGCAACGGTAATACGTGTCAATAAGGTACTTGGCTGAAGTGGCTGCTGAGCGGAGCAACATGAAAGGGTGGCACGTAGGGCTTGAAAGGCTGGGCTGCCTTGCTGCTAGGTGGAGGGACTGAAGTTGTTCTGTTGGCTTTATACTCTGAGCTGTTGTCTTCTGACCTTTGTACCAAAGCCAGTTTTGTCACAAACCTGAATAAAACGTTGTATGGAAAGCAGGTATCAACCCTGTGACTGGGAAAAGTTGTGCTCCATCCTGTATGACGTGCTGATCTATGGCACGTCAGGCATCGCTGTGCATAATTCTGCCCTGTGTTTTGTTTCAGAGGTCACTACTTCCAGGGAACTGAGATTTTTGCATTAAAAATTAGGTAAATCTGTGTTTGCACTCATTTACAGAGGTTATTTTTCAGGGAAGATCAAAGTTTTCCAGCCCTTACTTTATGTATCTGGCTATGGGAAGAAAAGTTTGACTGACTTCATTTTTTCGGGTTATTTATTTATATGTTTGTCTTTTATTATTGTCCCGTCTTAGATGGGATGCTCAGTTGGATTTTACTAATTACAACATGGTTGCTCTTCTGAGCAGAAACTGCTATCTATGGAAGTACACTACAAGATGCCTCTCCTCCATAAATCAGTCCCAGGATTTTATTAGACTGTTTATGTAACCTTAGTTTATGTGCTATAATTCTTTGCTGTGTTGCCTAGAGTAATTCCCAAAGAGGATGTTTGTCCTTCTTGCTTGTAAATTCTTTAGTGCAGGCTTTTCTTATGACATCTTTGCCCTCCTTCACTTCCCTTTTCCTCTTTTTTGGGTAACACTTGGTAGCATTATAAACTCCAGTCAGTAAAAACCTAACTTATATTACTTACTCACACATCCTGAGATATAATTGTCTTGAAAATGGGAAGGAATAGCTTTTTAACTGTATTGCATTAATTTTCTTCTTAACGCACATGAAGAAACTTTCAAAGTATCTAATCAAACAAACCCTGGTGCTGTTCTTGTGCGGAAGGTGCCCTYCTTTTTGGATACCCTTGAGTGAGACAACTTTGTTTTGCTCAGATCACATCWAGGTAAGATAACTAGTAGTCATTAAATAAAATAAAAATCCAATGATTTCACAAGGCACAAATCACAAGGTAAGCGGGCAGTATAGCACAGGTTTTCCATATGAGGTCTTGCGAAAGCAGTACATCTACGTGTAACTTCTGAAGTCAACAGGACTTCTTAGGGGCTTTAGCTGAAGCATGTTCCATCTGTTTATAGAACTGTAGCCTAAAACATCTGATAAAAATCAACTGTACTTCTTTTCTGAAATCAGTGCATGGCCCTATGCAGAGTTTTTTGACATAAATCTACAGAGCCGTAATGGAAGTGGCTAAATCGGTGGTTGGGGGGAGAATGCAGGCGTCTCCCCTTCTGTCTGTGCCCCGTGGACATGCTGGGGCACAGACAGTGGATAAAGGATAGTTTCGCATCCTTTTAATTTCTGGCCGGCTGCTGAGGCTCCCATTAAGGCAGCGTGCTGGTGTGGCTCCGAGGCTGGCCCTTGCCCACACGTCACTGGGCCGAGGCGCTGCTGGCACCGTCCCTACAAGATACCTCTTTCTGCTGAGTTAACATCGCAGCCTGGGGTGAACGATATTTTTTCCCCTAACAGTCATCTGAATTTACTAAAACGACTACTGTRTTACAAATCCTTCGGGATGTTAAAATTGGATATTTTTTCCCATACAAAAGAAATTAATTAGCGTCCTGATTTCTTTGCAGCTATGGAGCAGCACGTGGGTGTTATCTCTGCGCCACTCGGCTAAACCACCTCTCCCCCACATACGACCATATTATTTAATGTTAATTTTCTTACTCTGGCTGCCTCYGTCTTCAGCCACCGTTTGCCCCTGATCTACCTCTCCTTTCTCCTCTCTCACCTTTCTCCATCCTTTCCCCTCCACAACCTCCCACGAATGCCCTTTTTTTTGTAGATAGGCGTCTCTGCCAGAGGCAGGCAAATTCCCATCRTGGTACCTCTCCACAATCTGCATTATGTGCTACAACTTGCTTTTGTTATCCTTTTAATTTTTTTTCCGTGACTAAATTGACTAAATTTAATCAATTGTAAATGAAGCAGGGGAGGAGAACAGTACGTGTCTGTTTGATACTGTTGTCCTGGGGCCGAGCCAGACCCTGTTGTGAAGAAGTGGCAGTCCTTCAGAGAACCATTATGGCTTACAGGAATCTGTAACATATTTCAGGACAGCCTGCTTTCTCTCTCTTTTCTCTCCCCCCACCTCTGTAAACATATGAAAGAAACATGAGAGAGCATTAAACCACAGAAGACAAATCATGGTCAGAATAAATATACTGTTTGCTAGCAAACTTAAAAATACGCTTGTGGATTCTAATAGCTGTAGGCAAGAGTTGGATGTTTATTGCAACCAAGGCTTACTGTGGTTTATTATGTTTATAAAACAGTTTAATACTACTTTTCTTTTAAAATGAGTTTTTAATTTAGAATAATTTTTTAGGATTTGTTTCCAGAGTACAGATGGCTGATCGCTGCGGGGGTGCGGGGTGAGAGGGAGAAATGTGCTTGTGGGTGTGTTTTAAAAGCGCTCCCAGATGGAGTGTATTGAATGAAATTTAAACCATTGCCCTGTGAACTACAAGTGTGATAAATATAATCAGTCAATCCACAAAACCACGGTGGAGGCGGGGAAGCAGATTGATAGGCAGGCGGTGGGGAGGGYGGTGGGTCCAACAGTGCGGCCGCCAATGTCGTGGCACAGCAGCATCTCCATCCTGCTCTTCTGTTACGGAGGGGTGGACTTCTCTGATGGAGGGGTTACCTGTTCTGCACCAACGTGCTAATAGCATCCCCCACCTCCTCTGCAAGCCTTTCCCGTCCCTCAAATCRTCCCAAGTGCAGTATTCACATAGAAGGGCTGAAAAAAGGGAGAATTCATGCCAAAAAGAAGGCCTGGCTGCTGGAAGTACAGAGSTCTTGGAGCATTTCTCATTTACTTAGTCTTAATTACTTTCTAAGTGCAAGAGTTTACAGATATCGCTGTTCTCCCCCAGAGTTTAGTGTCGTCCGGTATTTTGAAACCCATAGATTTCCTTAGAAGGATTTGTTTGTACAGCTCCTTTCCGTGCTGAAGAMATGTAAGCCACACTGACTAAACTGTGCAGAGATTTTTTGGACAATACAACAGAACAGGTGAAGGAAATGGAGTGAGTTTTAATTGCTCCAAAGTTCTGAGATCTTCCAGGCTCTGGGAAACAATTTTCAGCTAAAAATGATCTATGGGCCTTGAGCTGTAGTGTGGGAAAGTATGTCTGTGTCCTGACTTACAGATGAACAATGCAACATTCCCCCTCTGTTAAGCTATAGAGGACAGTGTAAGACGGACACTTGGTTTCTCTTCTTTCATTACAAACACGTAGCAGCTCAGCCTCCTTGGCTCCCTTCCTGCCAACTTCCATCAAAAATAAAGTCATCTCTGCCCTGGCCGGGATAAATGTCTGGCCAGCTCATTTTACAAAAGGATGTGCTTTGAGCAGGGCTTATTAGAAAGGTGACAGTTTGTTTTTTCCTGGCCAAGACAAGTTTAAGGCCATGTCCACACTTGCAAAATTTGGCATGTTTTCTCCTGCGTTGTCCTTCCACCATGCTTTCATCATGCCTAATGTCTCTATATAAAAATGCCCAGATAGGCTTCCAGACTTTCACACTACCATTTGGATTAGATATGCTTCAAGCAAGACTTGCTAGTGCTCACTTGCACGGTGTCAGTGTGGACAGAAATTGCTGGCACGGTCGCTGCAGTCCTCCAACCGCTCCTGCCGTTGCGGTTGGGCTGCCCGCTGCCCCGCCGGTGCCTGCTCCGCTCCCTGCGCTCCCCTGCCCGGCGGGCAGCTTGGCTGGCAGCCGCTTCGCTGAAGGCAAGCACTGCATGTGCACACACCGTGAAGCTCATTTGTGCGCCTCTTTTTCCAGCGACTGCCTTTGTTTTGCTGCTAGCACTCGTGTGTTTTGGGGAAGGCGCACTCGGAGCAGCGTGCCAGCTGGCCGGAGACAAGCGTGCAGGCACCGGTGGTGCTCTGGAGAGCTGGTACCCGGTGCCAAGCGAGCTCAGTCATTTGGATCACTTGATACATTTTCAAGAGAGCAACACAGATACGAGCCTCACTTTGGGCAACTAATAGTTTCAAGAGATGATATGGGAGATGAGTGATGTGGTGCAGAAAGGGTACGCAACAGTACCGGTGGTTCCTGTYGGTGTTGAAATGGACTTTATCTGATGAGATGGGTCAAATCTTGGAAAATCCCAGCAGATCAGGGTGGGGGATAACAGGAGGACACTTCCTGGTGTACATGTGGGTAGGATAAGGAGAAGKACGCAGTCTTCTAAAGTGATGGCTAACTTTCTGAGCTGAGATGCAAGATGTTTCCTGGGTGTCGTGATCTATTTCAAAGTGGTACAGCAGCGAGAAGGGAGTAGCTGGGTTAAAACAGGGGAGATAGCAAATGAGAGGGCTTCTGCTTCTAGTACATCTGTTGCTATTGATAAATAGAAATGAAGACTCAAAGCCTAGAAAGTAGCTTTCCATGTTGTCATGGAGCTGTCATTCGCATTTGTAAAAGGATGTGTATCGTATGAGGACAAGGGTGCTCATATGACAGAGAGCATCATCACAGTTGGCATCCTTGTGGGTAATATCATTAATAAGTCTAATTGCATTGTAGGGCTTCAGTTTCCTATGCCAAATGCTATTTTGTAATAGCTCTATCAATTACTGTTGTATACTAACACTTGTGTATCTGACGCCTGGTGCAGCTATGTTAGGCAAGAGTGAAGTAGGTATTYTTTAATTACATGCAGGTTTGCTTTGTGGAGAAGCAGACCTGCCCTCCAGGTGAACATAATTCTTGCAATATTAATGGATTTAAGCCTGTAAAGACCTATAAGCAAACTTTGTAAAGGACTTCTTTTGCATATGTAAAGTGAGCTTAAGATAGTAGCCATAATTAGAAGAAGCCATTCTTAAAACCTAAAAGGGWTCTTACATAAATTAAAAGTGGAATTTAGCATAAGTCTATTTAACATATGAAATTGTCTATCAAGACATGCAATGCAAAAACAGTAAACTTGCTATAACTTGAGAGTTTCAGCATGCCTTTGGTTTATTTTGGGCTTTAGACAGCTTATGCAGAGAAGCTCTGGTTTATTATTAGCATTATTGGTAATTTCTGTTGCAGCATTCTTGGGTGGAGCTCAGTTTTGGTCGTATAAGAAAGCAATCATATATGCTGTCCTTATTGCATTTTCCCTCATTTAAAAGAATTGTTCACCGCATTTAAACTTACTTTTCAAAGAAAGTGTAAATTGTGCTAACCAGTGGGGAAAATTCAAGCTACGAGATTTGTAGCTCCATAGACAATCAAACTAAAGCACTGGATGGCTGCAGAATTTATCCATAAACCAACAAGATCTAGAGGATTAGCTCTAAACTCTAAACCTGATTCTAATTTGCTGTATGAGTATCAGTTTTTCCCATGTGTAAATATGGGAGATAGCTCTTTGGTGAGTGAAGCTTTGATCAGGCAAACACCTGCGTGAGTTACGTGGTCGTTCCCCCCCCTGCATCAGACCATTCGCTGGGCTCCTCGGACAAAAGGTGCAGCTCCGCTTCTGCGTCAGATGTAAACAGCAGGATCTCTCATCTGCAAACAGGTAGAGTTCTTGGAAAAGCAGAGTTACCATATGGAGAACAAGAAGTCCATGTGTTTTCTCAGTAATAGATGCCTCAGTCTGTGCCTGCACACCTTGGGTCGGCCCTTTCTTTTGGCCTTTTGCACATCTCGCCTCTTTGGATACAAAACCTGGTCCCTTGCGCTTCCTGCCCTCTCCCGTAGCCTTCCTGAATCTGATGTAATACTCTCTGCTCCTCTTTCACCAAGGTCTCTTGATTTGTCTTCATTTTGTTTTAAACTCTGAAACACTCGTAATGCAATTGTAGAGCTAAATAAACACTGTATTATGTTTGGGGATATTGCTTTCAGGAAAAATGGTCCAGTGCACAAATTGATAGTGGAGTATATTGCACTTAAGAAAGATAGACTGTGCACTTACTGTTTGCTAGAGAGAAGACTGCAGGAATTTTTTTTTTCTTTATTTTTTTTAAGTTTAGCTTTTTTAGTCATCTATTTTAGAATCTGTGTGTAGCCTGTAAAATATCAAAATCCATGAAGACATTACATTTTAAAAAGCACATGTTGTCATCTCCCTCATTTCTGAACCCGCTTCCTGCAGGAAATCCTTGAGAAGCCTAAAGCAATTCTATCTCCTTCTTCTTCTTGTTTTTTTTTTTTAGTTATTTTTTTTTAAAGGTTACTGGTATGCCTTTTTAGAAAAAAAACCAAAAACCAAACAGGTTTCTTGTGATCTCAGTACCAACGAAAATGAACAGTAGGGCTTTTCATTGTTGCTTTTTATCGTGTCTATAAAGTGGTGTTAGTGACAATAGGGAGAAGATGATGACCAGTTTCCTTTCTACCACTGTTGTTTCTCTTCCCTAACTTTTTTTTTTCTTTTTTACCTAGCCACCTGTCTGTCTTTTGATTATAAGGTCCTTAGAAGCAGAGGCTGTGCTTCCTTCAATGTCTGGAAATGAGACATCATATTGTGAGTGCTACCACAAAGAAACAACAGAAACAAAACAAAACCAAAAAAGGGAGCAATTTACATACTGTTTCATACAAGTCTACTGCATGAAAGTCAAGTGTGACTTCGAAGAAGATAAGAAGAGAGGGGACAGGTAATGARAGGGATTTAAAGACAACGCAGCTACGTAGGTAACGGTTCCCTGGGTGGAGTTATACCTGGGAAGATAATAGATTTCTAGCTCTTCACGTGTGAGTCTGTACTGCTTGATCAAGGACTGGATGTATTACTTGAARTAGTAGCAGACTCATAAATCTCCATTTTCTGGTCGCTTTAGGGATCCATACTTACCTGGTGTAACACTCAGGTACTCACATAAACAGCAGTGTACAAGCTGGAAGTCATTGCTGAAAGTGCACCYCCCAGAGAAAATACTGTTGTGGGTAAAACGTAAAGAATGTTTCTTATCCATAGCACATGGTATTCTAGCAAGCTAGCAGTCTGTTTCTTCCCTCTGGCAAACAATTCCTGGTTGTTAGCAGGCATGTACAACTTGATTCTAATGTGTTGGCCTCTAAAAAAAAAAGCAAGAGTGCTTGCAGGATTTTTAATTGAGCCTTTTCATTTATTCTTCTGAAAGTTTTTCTTTCTGAAAAGTTCAGAACTGTGATCCCAAGGGTCCAAGAAAAGGAATTCACCCTACAACCTCATGAGGTTMTTTGTGGATTTTTAAGGTAGAGGTTTCCAGTGTCCCACAGGGGCTTGTGAACACACGTCCCCACTGGAAGTTATTGAGACCTTTGCTTCCAGGTTGCATCTTCCTTCCTAAGAACGTCACCACTTATATTTTTCCCAAATAGTTCTTGGAAAGGAAGCACCGCAGATTCTCAGATTGCAACAACAAAGAGAGCTGGAAGAACTGAGGTGGTCTTAAGGAGTCAGAAATTCCTTTTGCACACAAAGAAAGGTTCCAGGTTCCTGCCTGGAACCCCAGCGGCCCAAGCATTGCCACACTGCCCAAGGTTAAATAAACCACGACTTCATGGTGGTTTTAAATCCTTCAGCGTACTTTCATGGTCTGGGGGGGCAGGAACTATTTACTACTAATAAAAAATATAGCCTGGCTACTTGCAGGCTGTCTTCTGTCTTCYGTGCTGGCAGGTCTGGTAATCAGTTGTTTTTGTCTTTTTTTTGCCCACCGTAGGTAAAGGCACATCAGCAGAGTGCCTGGATGCATAACTCAAGTAGTTATATTGTTTGAGCTGCAGTGGTCCAAGGATATAATGTGGCAAGGGTTGTAAGGAGAGATAATATCTTGTGCTAGAATAATTCAAAGCTGTTTTTTATTATGGCTCTTTTCACTTGCGCTTCTACCTCATACAAAGAGCTGCCAACGAAGGCCGGGCACCGTAGCTGAAGAACTGCTGCCTTTCACCTCTGCCGCTCTTACCTTGAATAAAGAATAGACCTTGAAGCTCCACAGCCCGGTATAAATCAGGGGGGGCTTTACTGAAGCTAAATGCATGTGAATGTTCATAATGTTCTTAACAAAATCTGTTTCTTTTGAGTAAGTTCCATTATAACTTACAATGGGTAAGAGAAAACTGCTTAAGTAGAATGCATGTTTTTATCATTAACTTCTGTAGCTAAGCATAGTTTACTAGAACAACTAGATTTACTTTCACATCTTATTCTTTCTCCCTCTCATTTTCTGTCAGAGTTCACTACGTTCACTCTTACTGTGGCTTTATTATCTTGCTGCCAAAATTAAAATCGTACTGATGATAACTGATTTTCTGGTGGTTGTGATGACAGATCTGTGATGTTTAGAGGTTTGCATTCTTGCCCTCCCTCTGAGTTCCCCCTCCCCTAAGGGGCGTCCGTGCCAAAGAACAAGCTCTTTGCCTACGGCACTCATCGTTGAACCTTCAGATCAACCAGTTAATATTCAAAACATTTTCTATTTAAATTAAAAACTTACTTCTTCTTAATCTCCCYGTTCCCCACAAAAATCTCAGGCTCAACCTCTTGTGCTCCAAATCTAAACCCAAAGGGTAAATGATCTTTACTGTAAGAAACTAATCAGATGCAGGAATTTACTTAATAGAGAAATGTTTGAAACAGATCTCTCCAATAATAAAAACAGAGAGCCTCAAAACACTGTTGTGCTTTTTGAAGTCTTAGCAGAAGGTATCAATAGACATCTTCTGTGGTAAGGACTTAGCCTAAATTTATTGAAATCCATCTATTAGGCCCRAGTCTGTTGACTTCTGGGGGCAGCTGGTCCCCTGTATTATTTATGTCTCTTTGAAAATCTCAGCTATAGTCTCAGGTTTACGAAACAGAATTTTATTTTGGCAACTGTCCCATGTTTATGCTGCTCACATGCCGTGTATTTACGTAGTAGAAGTACTGTCCGCTGAATTGCTAGGTTAATGAAGTGCAATGTCACTSCATAAAGGTATTTCGTTCATGGATGCATTTTAGAAAAACACCAAGCATAGTTGAATGATGGCTCTATATAATTTCCCTTAAAAGGCTTTACAAAGAGATTGCCAGTTGCTTATTGAGSACCATTAGGTAAATTGGGAGGGAGAAGTGAAAATTTCAGAATGTTTAAACTTTTCTTACTGTAGTGTTCAGAGACAAATTGCTTTTGTTTTACTTTTCACCTTTCGTTCCAATCCTTCCCTTCATACCTGCTCTGCCTCACCTGCCCTACACTCAGTAGCAGTGAAGGAGGATGTAAGGTTGTGRGAATGCTACAGGGTTAAAAGAAGTTAGTGGGCGTACCAAACAGCTGAAAATTCAAGTCCTTGTATGTGTGTCCAAAGCTGCCTTTCTTCAGATCTTGCTTTATCTTCTAGATGCAAGAGAAAAGGCAGAACACGATGAATTAAACTGTTGATTCAGCCAACTAAGGTGTGCAGGTACGCACATGTGCTGAAGACCCACTGCCCGTTGGCATCAATGAATTACGAGGGCTTAATCGCACATGTTGGAGGTGTCTTCTTCTAAGGCAGAGAAGCTCAAATTGCCTTCTCCTCTGGGTAGGTCGGGGGGAAGAGTGGGTTTTGGCTAGAGCATAGAGTCAAGGGTTGCCTACAGGCAGTTAATCTCCTTTACTGTGGATGCAGGTATTTAATTCTTCTAAATGCCAGGCTGTAAGGGAATTATAGACTGGGAGGGAGAGGAGAGCAGATTAAAGTTACAGCATACTTAAAAGGCCCAATATAGGATTGGCTCTGCTTCAGGGGATTGGGGCGCTGGGGAAAGCAGAATGAAGACAAAACAACATACATTTTGCTTTCTTTTCATTACTCCTTTTATGGGCTTTTTTCCTCCTTGACCACTTCCTCCAATGAAGGAGCATTTTTTCATCAGGAATTTCTCCGTGCCTTCTTTAGGGAATATCAGTATTTTTCTCCATCCCTCTAATCCACTTCTACCCTCTGCCCATATTTCACACCCCTGAGAAAATCTGAAGGCACTTCATTCCCTACCCCTCATCAGTTGGTTAAAAGTGTCACCAGGGAACATAACCGAAAGCTGTTCTGCACCAGAAGGACAAAGCCTCTCCGCAGCTCTGTTTTGCTCCTCGACTCCCAGAGCAGTTAAGTCCCAGGCTTTCATTTCCCAGCCTGGCTGAGCRCTGCACGCCGTGTCACGGGGATATTCCTTAACCTACTCAGGCAATTAACATCCCTCCTTTGCAGGGTTTCCATTAGGTCTTTCAGCACTTGAAAGGGCTGTAGTTCACTGCTGGAATGTCAGCATAAGGTTTTAATTTTGGAGTCGTAATGGGAAATATGTCTGTAGAGCTTTGCCCAGAAAAGGGTTAATGTGACAGACCCAGACTTCTGATAGAGTAAAGCAGGAAAAACTATTTCCATCATGGTAAATAAAAGTGCATTAAAAAGACATTTAGTCATGGGAATAAAAGCTAAAGAAACACATGCTACATTGGGATGGTTTATATTAGTGTCATTAACTCCTATGTTTTGGAATAACTCCCAGATGAAGGATTATGCTGAAAGTAGGAATTAATGGCACTAATGTAAGCCATTCCGTGTAGTGTGCATTTATACCTTTGATTTTAGAGGCATGCAGTGAGCAGGCAGTAACGCAGCGAAGCTGTGCGTTGTACAGACCATGAACTAGCCTTGCTTTGGGCCAAGGGAGCTTTATCCTGTAGACTTAAGGCAGCTGGAAGGAGCTTGGAAAATCCTTAAGTAACCCTGTGTAACCTACCGTTAAGGTCTTGAGCCTCCCAGAAACCGGTCACCCTAATGCAGAGGAAAATTCAGTGTAGAGTGCTTTACGGTGGGGTAGCCTGCAGACCATAACAATGACTAAAAAGGCTTTTCCCCAAATTCTTACAGTGTTTGCAACCYAAAATGAGCAAGGTCCTCTGCAGCTTCCAGGGAAACCTTTCAAGCAAAGGAACGTTAAAATCGGTGGTGGAGCACGGCTGAGCTCCTCGGTTAGTGCAAGGGGAGCAGTAGCAGTTTGCTCCTTTCACTGACAGATCTGCTCCTTTGGGGAGTTTTGGGTCAGTAAATTTTCTGACCAAGTTTTGAGTTCAAAGCTGTTTTGTTCTCTAGACTGTGAATCCCACCATGGAAATCAWGTGTAGAGCATTAATAAATGACTCGAGTAGATGCTTATTTTCTTCCATTAATTTTTTTTTAATTSCCTCACTCTCTTCCCTGATTATTTTATCAATGTTTAGGATGGGATGTTTAAAAGTACACGAGCAATTTAGAAGCATAAATACAAGAAAATTCCATCCTAGTGAAAAATCCCATCTGTAATATTTGTATTGCCATACTATCCGTTATATCTATGCCGTGGTAACATTTCATAAAACGCGGTCTSTGGAGCACGGAGGCGGTAGCCCCAAGCACCGACGGTCCTGCCTTTCTTGGCCCTCCCGCAGMCGCGCTCCTGTCCCCGGCACCCTGGGGTGCCTCGGAGCAGAGGCCAGGCGGCCGCCGCCGCCCCGCGTCCTCCAGCGGACACGCGTCGAGGGGTTCGCCCTGCGACCTGCCCCACGCCGCGGAGACGGGCGTTGGGAAGTCCCGGGGCTTACGCATTCCTACTGCCTCGCATCGCTCCAACCGATGAACCGGATAYTGTGCAGGAAAGGGGTTGTAGTTTATTTTATCGATGAAACTTCARTGGGGGTGTTTGGAGAGTTACGATTGCCAAGTATTTCTGCCATTATGAACTTCTGTTAGTTGCTTAAAATTTATGATAATATTACTGTTGGGAGGAAAAAGTGGTCTTGAGCGTTATTTATTTTGTTGTTTAAAATAGGGTTGTGAGTAGTGATTCAGTTGTTTTGGGTGTGTAGAAAAACACATCAATACTTCTRTTTTTTTTAAATCTAGACGTGGTATCCCAGTGCTTTCAGCTAGACTTATGACAAGTTTAGTGTAACCAAAGACACTTGCTCATGTCTGTGTTATTCTTTTAAAAGTTGATGTTTTGATTATAAAAGGGTACACAAAAAAAGCAAAGCCTTAATTTTTATGARTGTGCTAACTTTAACAGCGAATCTGGGACATTTTTGTTTTAAACAACTGTGATATTTCTTGGTGCGTATCCAGTTTCAGATAAATCCAATTCTCGTTCTTTCCCTTATCCGTTCTGACAGTTTGAGGTACACACACATGTCCGTGCTCTCTTGGAGTCTCGTCTGCTTTTGTCATTATCATCTAATGCCTATAGAGGCATTAGATATAGATCTTTATAGATCTACATAGATCTTTACAAATCACATGGTCTGGGCGTTGTGAGCCTGTAAAATCTCTCCTGCAAGGATTGCAGTGCCGCTGGTGAGGTTAGAGAAGAGTGCGCCTTTTCGTACTAACTCCTCCTTTCCTCTTCCTTTTTCTCATCCATTTGAGTAAAAAGGAAATCATAGAGAGTCCTCTCTCAGCATTAYAATTCTATGTATTTTAATTTGTTGATCTGTCTGCTTATAATAAGCGTGCCCATATGTGAAACTGCGAAATTGCGTGTTTTGATTAACTTCAATTGGTTTAACTAAACTTTGAAATGGAAACTAACTTTGCTGAAAGCAGAAAGCTTCTTAGTTTCCGGACTAATCCTGGAATTACACACTGGATTTGCTTTATGGAAATAAGTGTGCTTAAAAAATAACCTCCGCTAAGTAGGTTTGCATTGTTTGAAGAGACCCAGGAACAATAACCGCCTTTAACCCTTTCCATCTGCCAACACCCTCTGTCCTAGGGAGCGGCGGGCGTGAAGGTCGGCGTAGCTCGTGTGTGCTGAGCCTGGCGTGCCACCACCACACTGCCGTCTTTTAGATGGCTTTCGGTCGGACCAACCATCCTGTACTAGGCGATTAAAAATAATTATGAGCGCAAACTAGCGTTGCTCAAAACAGCATTTGGGGTGTGTTGGTGTGATGGTTGCCGTGGGCTTCCTGCCGAGCCGTATGATTTAGGACGGGTGGTGAGGTGGTGGTCAAAGCACTCCCCAGTTTTGCGAGGTCATGTTCAGAAGTGTAGGACCTCTACTGCATGTGCCACAAATAYGTATATCTTAGTGTTGAGTATAATCAGAACATCCATTTGCTGGCTCAGAATGTAGATGCACACCTTTGAGATGAAGGTGTCTCTCCACTGCTGCAAGGCCCYGTGGTCAGGTACCTTGGGCTAAAGGTCTGTCAGAGCGGGTGGGAAGCGTTCTGCAGATCGCAGGGAAGTGCACCCTGTTGTGAAACTGCTGGGGCTGCCACGTCCTTCACTTGCGTGTTCCCAYGGATCCTTAACGCCGATTCACGCGGTGATACTGTAAGACTTGCAGAAAGGTCTTACAAACCTTTTCCTTCGTGGAAAAGYGAGGATGTGTTTGGGCAGGGAGCTCCTCCTTGACATGGGCACTAAAACTCTGCTGAAGCACATGAAGGGAATAATAATCTTACACTGAAAGCRTATCAGCTCGGGAGATACAGACTTGACTTTGTCTCTGGTTTAGGCTCAGTCTGTCCACAGAGACCTTCTCTTTTCTCTGCCTCATTACCCCATTTGTGGAGCACCTATAAATTCTGCTGCTTTTCCTTACCAGGATTTTGTGCTGTTTAATTCCTTTACGCTTGTGATAGCCTCAGATAGTGCAATGAGGAGTCCATGTAGGTTCAATAAATAAATGATGAATATGATTATTTCTCTTCTGTTTGCATATTTACAAGGCTGTATTCTTTTGTGCACCATATTTAGTGCAGAATTTGTAATGAATTATGTTGCAGCAGCTTTTTCAGTGGCTTCAGAAAGGTCAATGTGAGTTATTTTTTTTGCTGTATCATTTATGTCTGTTTTGCTCTGACTTTGAGATAGAACCGACTTTGCTGAGTGGTGACTAAATGCCAAAAAAAATATGTTCAGTTTTAAGTTCAGCTTCACTTTTTCCCCTTAAACACGCCAYTCTTCACAAGTGAATTTGGAGATGAGCAGTTTACTTTTGGATGATCTTATACTACAGCCTTTGTGCGTCCTCCTTCTCAAATGTGTCGTCTTAGAGAAAATGGCTTCACATTTTTTTGTTGTTGTACCAAACCCTTTAATGGTTAAGAGCATCCTGTCRGAGTTTCTTAGTGTCAATACCTTCCCCCACCATTAAGCACTTGAGGGAGGGAGAGAATATATRTGTGTAATTTTAGAATACCTTATGTACATACTGACATTTACCACTGTACCCTCAAAAACTGAACAGAGATTYGAGTATCAAACGGCTCTGCCTGTACAGCTCTTGCTAGGCATGCTTAGCTCGAGGAATGAAAGATTCTGAACATCTTCAATATTTATGCTTCACAAGGCAGTTATCCTCAGTTATCCTTTTAGCAAGTCCCATTTCTCTGTGTTCTGTCATGGGCTCATTTATACTAGGCTGATTTAGTGCTAACTGGGGAGATTAGATTGCCCTGCTTGATGCTGTCAGCTAAAACTGAGTCAGTGTCTGTATACTGTGGCCCAATTGCTCAGAGAACCTTACCCTTTTCTGTATTGCTCATTCTATTAGATACAAAAGCCTTTCTCACCCGGCTTTTGTGCTGGGGTCAATTAGCTCCTGAAATAGCTCATATAACACAAATAATAATGGCAGCGCTAATCCTTTGGGCAAGCTCTATACAATGGCCACTTCTGGCCCGGAGGACAAAGAGGGCTGTTTATCTTCACTGCACACAGTCTCCAGGACTTTGCCCAGTCATTTGCAGAAGAATTTATTATCACAGAGGTCATAGGTGGTTTGCATTGGAGGAGATTTTCTACCTTGCCACCATATGGGACGTCCTTGTCTTATTCCTATAGGATTGAGCTGTGCTTCAGGTGAATTGGATCACAAATATGTATGTTCAAATAATGCTATCTTAGGTAAACACGGACTTGAAAGACATTTAAAGTGAAGACTAACACAGCACATTTAATGGTCCTTCTTGTGTACGCAGAGAGAATTATAGCAGGAGTGATGCCTCCTGTAAGCTGCCCTCCAGCCYGAAGCTCCCACAATAGTCGCATCGAAGTGTTTCAACAAAGGAAAATTAGCCTCGAGAAAGAGGTAGAGTCTGGCTGTACGGTTATTATGTCCAAGCCTCTACACTCAAAATAACTGGATCTTTGTCTTTTTTCCCCTTATAAATAATATCTTRAAAGAAGGAAATGAACTGCTAAACTAAATTAATAATAAGGATTTGCTATATGTCCACAGAAGGAAAAAAATTGCTCCTAACCTACGATCCTGCAGGTTAAAACTCTCTTTGAGTTGCATTTTTAGATTTGAGTATTCAAATCCTTTAGAAGGGGACAGTAATGGAAATGCTGACAAATCTTACGCTGCAGTTAACCTTCCTGGACATAAATGACACGCACTTGATAAAGCAAGGTAAGTGTGAGAAAGCAGCTTACCAGGCACGAATGAAGAGGTGTCGACTTCCTTTATCTTAAATATTTCTGCTGGCCTTTTAGCCCTGTAATTAGCATGCAGAAGTGAGCATCATATCCAGATAATCTGTATTTCTCTTCCCTTYGCGGGAAGTTTTGAGCTGTTCTGCTACAGGTATTGCTTGCATGCCTCTAAGACAGGAGAGGGATGATTTATAGACCTGATATATGAAAACAGCACTTCCCACTAAGCACTTTTCCAGGCTCACATATCTATTAATTTCACCTATTGTTAATTTGCTTTTCCTTGCAGTTGGTCTTTTTCCAAAAGAATGACGTGCATTCCCATTACACACTGAGGCATAATCTGCCATCATTACAGGGATATTTGGTTTATATTTCTCTTGCCTTTTTTTTTTATTTATTTTGCTGTGTTTTATGTGTCCTCCATCTCATGCCCCAGGAAGCCTCATGCTTTCCAAGCAGTTGTTTGTGGTGGCTTAGGGGGCAGAAGCTCATGAGTTCCTGAGCTCTGAACTGATTTCTGTGGGACCGGATCATCCAAGCTGCCACGGCTGCACGCCGAGCCTGCAGACCCGGTGTGCTGGCGACTGCTGCAGCCAGAGGCGTCAGCAAATCGGTGGGGTCACGAGGASAGAAGTGTGATGGCTTTTAAAAAGTTCCTTTCCAGTGTTAGGCAGTGTTATGCCAATTATAGATCATCCTTGCTGGGAATCTGGATAGGTTATGTGTTGCCTTTCTGTCTCAGCTCTTTCTCTTATCTTCCCAGAGTGCGATATGAATTGGTCCCAGTGACTTTTATTTCCATAGTTCCTCTCCCTGTGCTTTCCCCAATCTAGTTTTGCCAGRTTTTTTCTCTTCTGGCTGATGAGAAGAAAAATAAGAGTAACTTTTATGCTCACATAAACAGTTGAGATGAAAGTGGGTGAGAACAGAACATGGCAAGCAAGTTGTACCCGTAGTGTAACAACCATTATACCAATTGCTTTAGTTTAGTTCATTCTCGGTAATAAGATCTGCTAAACTTCCAGGGCTCAGCATCGAGGGAACTATCTTTTAAAAGAATAACAAGAAGATATGTTCTAAAATATCTCCTTCAGCCTTGGATAAATCTAAGGGTAGATGACATGTAAGTCTCTTGGGACGCAACTTTCTGAAGCAAGTTGGATGAGCTTCCCCAGTTACTTTTTCATTAAAGAGGAGTGTGTAGTGCATGTTCAGAGTACATTAATGACTACATCATCAGTAATAAATTAGGTTGTTAAGAGCTGTATGTGATGCTATCAGATCATTGTAGCCATACTGCTTTCATTCTCTATTTTTAAATTAATCTGGAGTCATATCTTGAGAAAGTCAAAAGCCTTTGAGGCCAGAGGGGGAAAAAAAGGCTGGATGGCTGACTGGGAGACAATAGCAATAAACTTCTGGAGAGAAGAGATAAAGCTTCACATTTATTTATTTCTTTCTCACCCTATTTTTATGTATTGTATCTGTGTCTAAACTCAAGTATGATGAGGATCGTATTCCCGAACAATGGAGAGAATGTGCAGCATGGAGTTAGGCAAACTCGTAAAGTGCAGTGTAAAATGGGCGTTTTAATAACAACAGGAGCAGGAGGGCAGGTTGTGGTAAAACGTGGCTCTCCCTTCTATAACCTGCTGGCAAAATTCTCTTACAGCTGACCCGCTCCCCAGGTAGGTCTTRGTCAGACATTGGCGCTTGCCAAAAAGTTTGGTTTGGGTTTGTTGTTTTGTTCTTAATCTGACTTTCCTTTCACTGCAACCACTCAATCRTACTGTCCCTATGAACGCCATGGACCATCTCCAGGCTGGTTATGTGTTTATCTGCTAGTTCACATCTTAATTCAACTCCTGTCCTACAGCCTTCCCTCAGCATTGATATGGGAACGGCCAAGCCTTCATCTAATCATTTAGAAAATCAGCTGTATTTAGTGACTAAAAAGATTACTTTGGTCTGAAATATATCCTTCCCACATTCTGTTCTCCATTGCTTGTCCAGCTGGTTTAGTTGGCCAGTAGTCAAGTGTTTTGGAGAACCAAATCCTACATTTGAATATTGACCTTTTCTTTATTAGACATCTAATTTCGTTCCAAGAGTTAGGGCAGTTTTCCTTCATGAAAAGTGCTCCCTCATCCGTTTTTGCATATTCCGAAAGATGTTGCCGCAGAGTTCCCGTCTCCAAGTATTAGCCTTTGCCATGAAAAAATCCCAACTTCTCTTGGACAGAAGATGATTTATTTGGTAGCCTTTAAAGGATTCTGACATAATTATATATACTGGCTTATTTTTTCTGTTTCAAGCCATTCCAATCAAATGCCCCACACATATATAAAAAAATCTGCCGATACATTATTTCAGCTCTTGGTGACTTACCTGGGAAGCCACACTCGCACAAATGTATTGGGTTCCTTTTTTTGAGTTTAGAAAGGTTTTGTAATTATTATAAATAACTGGCAGAATAAATACACGTTTTAAGTAGAATTAGCTGTTTGGTTTGCTTTTTGTAATGAAAGAGGATGAAGATGTGAAAAAATACAGATCTTAGGCATTATAGTCTATTTTTATCCTGGCTTAGATCACTGAGAGTAGTGTGTAAACAGTGCACCAATTATTTCCAAACAGCACATCATCGTCCTGCCACCTGTTTAAACAGAATTTTACAGCTGACAGTCCTCCCCTAGAAGAGACGCTCTTCCAGGACATATTTGATGTTCGAAGTTTAAAGTGTGAAATTACGTACCCGTTGGGTTTTGTGTCCAGTTGTGCCTCTGGCTCTCCTTTGTGTCTTAGTTTATTCACCAATAAATTGGTGTGTATTGCTTGCCCGTCTCACAGGAATGTAGCAAAACTCAGTGTTTGCAAAGCTGTTTGGTTAAAGGGATTATTCCCAATAAAAACTGGTTCTAAACATCTGAAAAAACTGGACAACAGTCAGATCCCAGATGGACATCAATGGCTTGTATCCATAATGGTTATTGACAGCAAGAATTGGGGCAGGATTTTCATAAGGGCTGAAATGTTTTTTTTTTCCTTGTCTGCCTTAAATTTCGGTACTGACCTGTGAATCGCTGCTTTTTTTGAACCCTGTCTAAGCTCTTACTTAGCATACAGCTGTATGAACAAATTATTTAACGGTAAGCTAGTATGTGGATTTAGAAAAATAGGAGATTCTCTGTSGTTGTTGGCGGTGTGCGTGGTTTTACAATAGATACGGGCTAGCTTAGCCTGCTTCCACCCGAAGGTACCTTGCATCATGGCAGGGGTAAGGGTGGGCAAGGGCAACAGAGCAGCTGGTTCCCTTAGAATTTACATACTCATTTCCAATGCTTTACGTTTAGAAAGGAGAAGGGGGTTTCCATGCTCTAAAGAACTGCCTGGTCAGTGTTTCTGACTGCTTCAACAGCCCCCGGGAACTCCAGTCCCGTCAGTATTTCCTTCAGATTTACAGCAGAGCAACCCTTCTTTCTTTTCTATTAACACCATAATGCAGTTTTGTATAGTTGCTCCCAGTAATTCTTGTAACAGTTCACAAAAATGAAAAAAAGAAGGGGAAAAAAACGGAACTTCACGGAGAATGTCTTCATAACGCTAGAAACCGGGAAGGTGATTTTCGGCTGGCAGGTGGCTTGGTGCCGCTGCATTGTCAGCGTGCCTTCCTCATACCGCCGTGTTGCTACAGGGCCTGATGCTGGCAGATTACAACTCTGTAGCTCGTCATTTTCGATTTATTTGAACCCGTTTCTCCAGTCTACTGAGCTTTCGCTGGCTAGCATCAATTCAGACACATTGCAATTCCTCAGAACCTCTACCCCATCAGATGGTTCGATCTATGAGAAATTTAGCCAGAGGCGCTTAGTCGAAAAAGAAATATTGTGGCTGGGGAAGCATTTAAGTTAGAGGAGGCAGCCAGGGCTGTTTTAATACTTAGGCCTCTGTCACCTGTGATGACCCATGAGAGTGGAGAATATTGATCGCTTGTCACTCACGGCGTTCAGTAGATTGCATTGACAAAGCTTGTCAGGCCTCTAATAGCAGGGTTAGTGGCCTTGGCTGCAACCCAGGGGAAAACTCCGCAGTGCCTATTACTTGGCGGCCTTTAACTCTTACAGAATTGGGAGTGAACGTTGACGAAAGTGAGGGAATCATTTTGTAGTTACAAATGCCCTTTCCTGCTCTGTGCTTTGTTTTGGGTTTAATCTCCTTTACTTTTAGACCTCTTGTCCTCATCAGCCATGCTGCTTTTGCCAAGGCAGGGAAGTCGGTTCGAGGTGTTTGCCTCTTCCATCGGCATCTCCAGTCCTTGCATGAGCACGGGCTCTCTTGGAGAAGCTGGCTGGTCCCTCAGTCCTATAGCCACTGCATATTGCAAGTGTTTGGCAAAAGGGGATGGAGAGAGASGCACAGAGCCCAAAGCTGACCCTGATACCTGCAGCCACTTAAAAATACAGTTATCAATCACCGCAGAGTGAAGGCTGGTGATCCATAGCAGATGTGCATTTATCCTCAGATCTGTGTCACTGCCACCAGCTCTTGCTACAAAGATAGAAACATAGTGTGGTGGATTTAGCTTGCCTTGACTTTATCTTCCCTGTCATCTCAGTGTAGGACTAGGTCTTGATTATTTAAAAAAAAAAAAATATATATATATATATATAGTGGGGGAAGGAGGAGGAGAAGGCCCATGGCARGCCTTGGACTAGAAGACTGTTGTAGGTCGCTTCCCAAGGAAATATTCTATTCTCTATTCTATTCTTGAATGTGCAGCTTAGCTGCACACGTAGAGGTACCGGACACTGCAGAAATGTTCAGACGTATCTGTGGCCATTCTTGGTATTTCTAACCTCTTTGCAGTTAAGCCTTAAGTTAGAAACTTGGCAATGTTGGGACCTCAGAGGACTCAGGAAAGCCAGTTTGATTTACTGATGTGAGGTCCATGCCACGCCTTGGTGTAAAACGCTTCCCTCCCCCTGACCGCCTGGGAATGGSCTGGTGTGCTCAGTTAGTTGCAGATGGCATGAAACGGTGAAGAATCAAACTTTATTTACTACATCTCTCTGAGAAGCAAAGAGCTCATGAAGGGAGTCAGTGCATGCAAATAATTGCTAAACATTTGACGTACGTGTGCATTCTCCATGTTCTGTCGCCTTTTCCAAGAGTGGCCGGGGCAGAAGCGACTGCCCCGGCCGCGTCCCTCTTTCAGTTCACAGCCGCGGCACGAAGCGGAGCTGGGTTCTGCACTCGGGGGAGGTTGTACTCACTGGTCACCCGTGAGTACAAGATTAAATGTTCTGTGCTCATTGAAACTTCCAGTCAGATGACTTTTGTTTCTTTTTTTTGTTTGTTTTTAACCGTGGGATTTTTCCAATTCACATGCTAATGTCTTTTGTTTGAGGAAGCAGAAAAAGGTGATGTTTAAAAGATATAATTCTCACCAGTTTTCTCAAGGAAATGTGGTCAATAGTGTGTAAGAAATGCAGTCTATACAGAAATTGAACAAGAGAGCAGCTGATAGCATTGCACATCATTTTTAACTGAGCTGCAGTATGTATCCATTGAGAAAGTCCCCAGCTGGAGCTTAGGAACATAGCTGAACTTTTCCAAAGAGAAGGAGAAAATGAGGGCTGTGGGGTTTTCGTGTGTTTCTTCTCTAGACTTCTTGACCAAACGTTGTGTTTTGCTTTCAGTAGTTTTCTTTGATCCTTACAGAGGGGGTATGAAGGGATGGTAAATAATCTGCGTCTCCTTGTGACGTGTTGTTCATGGAGGTGGCAAGAAGTGTGAAAAGGTAGTTTGAGCTCATATGAGATCTACCAATCCATATTGAACTGGGCTGCATTTACATGGAAAATAAGGATCATATCAAAACCCAGTGTGAACCTCCCATGGGAACTGAAACTGCTTTTTTCCCCACAATGCCYAAACCCTCCAACTGCAACAGACTGACAGCAAGTGGGCAAAGCTGATCCTCAGCTTATAAAGCACTTGTCTTCTCCCCCCAAAATACCTAATTACACAGCTGCTCATCATTCCTGCCTCCTCCACAGCAGCAGCACAAGRCACCCTGCCATCCTTGAAACATCTCAGTATCCTGCTTTTCAGACATTAAAAGCACTGATAGTTTGGTTTCAAAGATGCCCTGCTTGGCTTTGTAGAAGTTAATGATGACATTTTTGCATCTGAACAGCAAAAAATAAACCTAGCAGGAGAAATAAACGCTGCGGTAATTAGGCAGGTTTCTGAACATGCTAATCTGCCTCAGCAAAGCATAAAAGCACATGCTTAAAAGTGAGTGTGATTATTAAACTTAAACACACACTGAAATGTTTCTCAGTGTCACTACTCAGAAACTTTCTAGGTGAAGGATGCAGCTGGACACCAGGCTTCAAGGAGAGCTTGCTGCCAAAATATTTCCCTTCTTGCTATCACCAGGCATCAGGAGCTTCAGCTCTGTCTCAGGATTTAGACTAAGAACTTCTTTTTGCACCTACTGACCAGTTCTCAAATTCTTCCTATCTTCTGTGAGAAAAAAGCCTTTCAACCTTAGAAAAATGTATATTCTATATGACATGCCTTCCTCTGCCTACCWGAGCACAGGCTGGCTGGTGGAAAGAAGAAATTAATTACCTGTGTGACTTTGTCCCAAATTGAAACCCAGCTCTGGAAAACAGATGCCCAGCATATTAATTCACCATATCACATCGAGCCTTGAGTTTGAGTTCTCTGTGAAACGTTTTATAATTCATATAACCTGAAATAATTTACACCTAATTAGATTTTGTCAACTGAGTAATTCTGTCTCACGCTGCTTCTGCAGAATAATTTAAGCAACTTCATTTTATCCTCAAAATAGTTGTAAATGTCACATTAATTTTGTTGAAATGAGCAACTTATAGGAGAGCCACTTGTTTGTGGCAGAATTGTTTGTCAATTGAATGTGTTACGGGCTTTTCACACCAAGTGATGGACGTCTTTTCTACTGGTGTTTTACTTAGGCTGTTAGACCAATGTTGCTTTTTATGATAAGGTGCAAAACCTCTTACGCCAGAGATCTGGCAACAGTTTATGTGCCTTGGACAATCCAGGCACTGCAGTTCCTGTTGACTGTCGAAGAGTTGGTATGACTGGCYTAGCCTTCGGTTGCCTTTCTTTCCAGCTTGAATGATCAATCCTGTTTTGCMGTCTTGGCCATCTGGGGAGACCTGGAGCGTGAGCCCAGACTGAGCCGTGGGCTTTACCTGCGGGTCTGCAAGAAGGGACTCGGGCAGTCCTGCCCCGTGCTCTGCCTGGCATTGAAGGAAGGATGAAAAACCATTGGCACATTTCACCGTCACCACTATTTCAGACAAAATGTTTTGTGGATGCTCTTGAAAGTTGATGTTTGTGCAGTGTTTCAGTTAGGGTCAGCATGGTGGTCTTAATGCTKATAGGAAGAAATTACAGGATGTTAGCACGGGCGTGAGAACATGCCCTGTGGTGCCACCCGTGCCCGCGATGGCCCAGGCGTCATTCTCCCACATCTCCCAGACCTGGCCCAATTCTTCTCCAAAGGAGCTTGGTATGAAGCACTGTCCAGCTGGAGTGGGCGCTAGGGGTGAAGGAGATTATTCAGTGGGAGCAGGTAATTGGATTTGCTGACATGAGATATTAATTTTATGTTTTTCCTATTAAAAAGTAAAATAAAATTAAAAAATATAAAATTACATGCACTCGGATGAGCTTGTTACACAGCAGGTAAGAATTATCTATGGTTATATTTGTTATAAAGTTACTTCTTTTATTAAAATACTCAAAAGCTTATTGCTTGGCATTGAAGGCCACAGGTTAAGTCCTACACTGGATCRTTATGTGCTAAATAAATATGGTCTATTTGCCATATTCAAACTAGGGTAGATAACGAACATGAAAGTAGAAGACTTTAAGATGTAAGAAAACGCAATAGCTTTTGGAAAGCAATTAAATGTTTCAAAAAATTAAAAGAAACTGAGATAAAGCGTATCTTTCGTGATGTTTGTAAAGTGCTATTCAAACTTCCTTTAATATCTGTGGCATTTGAAATTTGAATCCTAATCTTTTTTTCAATTGCAATAGTTAAGTTATATTTACAGCTAAATTACTGATACAGGCTGTGGGCCAGAAAGCTTCAGAGTGCTGCTACCTTGACCCATGCTGTTYATGTTGGATTTTTCACTTAGTCTCCTGATAGACCAGACTATTTGACCAAAGTTCACAGTTGGCAGAGTAATGTGCCATAGTATCAGACCAGAAGCATTTACTTWTTTTTGAAAAAGAATGGAACTGTTGTAATGAAGGTTACAAGGAAATGACAGCTCCRAGGACTAGACTGCGTTCATTTGAAAAGTATSGCTGTGCGCTTGGGGGCCAAATCCAGATCTCGTTTTACTGAATAACAAAATACCGGTTGTCGTCTTCTGAGCCTTGTTTTTTTGTCTCTAAGTTTTGAATGCAAGGTATTACCCATTCTAATTTTAGTCCTTCAGTGAAACCCGTCGTTAGCCTGGGTACTCAGCAGTCAGTCGGTAACACCACTGTGGGTCTCTTCCCAGCCACGTGCCATTGCTGGGACAACGTCCCGTCAGTCCCCTTTCCCTCCCATCCTCCATGATGTGGTAGGATGGGCGGTGTGAAATAACAGACATCCCTTAGGTCACACTTGACCACTGACTGTGTTGGAAGGGTTGGAGGGTCGGAGGGTGAACCACGAAGCAGGGCGGTGTGGCTGCCCGTCAGTATACGCAGCGGTCCTTTTTTACATACAATAAATTGTACATCTGTACACTCACCATGGCTAAGTAGGAGAAGAAATCTTTAGACAACCTTCTCGTTAYTATTGAGGCTTGTCTGCAGCTCTTCTGAATGTTGTAATTTAACTGAGCCTGCTGAGCTTTAATCAGCTTTAATGATGAGGATTCATACTGGGTAACATTGTGGTAGTTTATTGGTTTTCCACTCTACATCGTCAAATTTCTTTTCTTTGAATAGGTGGCAGAYAGACTGTCACATTAACTATAATATTTAGCAACTATATTTCCAAGCAGCTTCTGTTGTAATATCATTTTGATCTATTTTATACTATTCTTGGCAACTCAGGAAAYGTGAGTAGTTCCCTTGAGTTCCTTCGGGTCAGTGGGGTGCACAGGAGCACACAGGTACCCACCTGAGATGGTGCATTGACTACAACTGACAATCTGGGGACGAGCCCGTTTGTGCGATCAGCTTGGTGTTCCTRTTGTACCCGAAATGGCACCTGAAGCATTTGAAGCAGTGCGTTCAGGGCTCTGCTTTCTTAAGGGTTGTTACAAACTGCTTCTGGGTTTGGTATTGACTTTCACYCTCCCTCTCTTAGTTAAGTGAATGAGAGATTGCATAGTTGGTATCTCTGATATTTATCTCATATTAAATCCTGACGCTAGGATGTATTTTGTTATGGATCCCACCTTGGGTATCGTGAGGCACCATTTTGGTGCTTTGCTGTGCCCTTAGGGGCTCAGTGTGTAGGCGCTTTGGGCCAGAGGCATTGGGAGACAKAGGGACCAAACATCTCTAAAATTCACTTTGAAATGGATACGTTGCAGATTAATCATGCTGGGGTCTCTCTGATCATTTTAGCAAGGAAACCACAAAATAAAAGGCAGYGTGTTTGGAGAGAACCTAGACTATTGGATAGTAGCAGGGTGAGGTAGAGAATGCGCAAGGTTTGGTTCGAACCTGGTTTGAGCCAGCAGTTTAGCTTTTATTTACCTTCATTCAAAGCAAGTAGGCCAAGTGTATACTTTTCAATGTGTATAGAAATAAAACTTTTCAAGCATATATAAAGATAGGCATTATTCAAGCAAAATTTGTGTATGTTTTACCGTAATARTTCTAGGTTCCCCGTAATTAACTTGCAACACTTATGTTATGCTCCCTTTATACAGATGCTGCAAATTATTGTAACCAATGCATTAGCTGGAAAGCTGACAAGGCATCAGGACAGCTGCCGATGCAGACACCTGACTTTTTTGTCTCCCTGGAAGAACAGCAAAATTCCATTTCTCTGGGGAGAAGTTTATTTTAGACAGGAAAACAAACTCTTTTTACCAGGAAAAAACCCAAACCTTTGATCATTCAGTCTGATGTTTTACATTCATCGCCTGTAGAGATTTATGTCCATTAACTTGCATTTGAAATAATGGCTCTCTGATAGAAAGGCTCCATTATTGATTTAAAGTCTTCCAGGTAGGGGAAGACTTACTGGGGCCAGATACAAGCTGTTCTAAGCTTTGATTTTTTTCCTTCCCCTTCTAAAAATTGCATTTTATTTTCCTTTTGTGTTTCTTTTGTCTCTCGTTTCCAGCCACAAGTCCCTTAGAGATGCCTGGGACATGACTACCAATATCTTGTGTAATTCACATTTTGAGAGACTAATCCCGTTGGCAGCAGTCCTGACCTGTACTGAGAGATATGCAGATATGATGCTTCGGTGCCATCACATGAATTATCGTGGCAGTAGATACAGACAGACCACGTTGAGAGCCATCAGGTCCTGCATAATTTCCAGAAGAGCTGAGGAAGATTTAGCACAAGGGCACTTACATTTTGTTGTTGGTAGGTCAGCTCAGGACTCCTAAAGTAGCCACCAAATCACCCACGCTTTGGTGTGTGTTGAACCAGTGGAATTATATTAACACTGCTATTAAAAAAAAAAAAAAAAAAAGAAAAAAAAAGAGAGAGAGAGGAAGATGCAAACTGTGACGCTTTGGGTTTTTTTTTATAAGAGGAGTTGGTCCTGATAGATTCAGAGGAACCTATGTTGTAACTCCGGTTTCTCAAAAAAAAAAAAAAAAAAAAGAAAAAAAAAGAGAGAGAGAGGAAGATGCAAACTGTGACGCTTTGGGTTTTTTTTTATAAGAGGAGTTGGTCCTGATAGATTCAGAGGAACCTATGTTGTAACTCCGGTTTCTCATGTTGAGCACATTTTAGCTATAAAGCTAATTATCATAAGGATTTTCAAATGACTCCCTCCTAGTTCTTGTCTGGGTACCAAAGGAGTCCATGTTCTGTTTTTGAGCGGATAAAATCCTCCTCTTGGAAGCATTTGTTTATCATATTACAGCTTCACATGAGCTGAGCTCAAGCCTGACCCGATGTTAAGTGTCTGTGGTAGATTTCATTACATCCATATACTGGAAGTCCTGCCAATATACTGGCAGCAAAATCCTAGTGGAAAATAAATGGCAATAAAAAAGAGAAATGATAGCCTCTGTGAGTGGTGAGGAGCAGAGCTTTATTGAGACCGGACAACCCTAGAGATGTCACTTGGCATACAGACACGAGCTTAAGAGAGTGCGAGTGAAAGCTGATATTGGAGTAACGACTCTGTGGCACAGACGGGGGAATAATTTAATTAATTGCACCGAAATTTCTTTGATGAATAGTTATGTGGTGATAAGCATGAGGTCGAACAGTAGAATGAGTTTCAGCTTTTTAATGGGCCAGCACAGCTGCAGTTTTGGAAGTGTTCCCACTTTATTTCCCCCCCCCATTTTCTATGGAGGCTCTCCGCGCGGCGGGGCGCGCGCGTGCTGCTGCATCCAGCCGGGCGGGCTCGGCCCCTCTCCTCGCCCCTGCCCCGCGCCTGCCCGGGGAGCAGAGCTGGCCAAAGCCTCTTGGCCAAGGTAGCCACTTTGAAATCAATGCCAGATCGAAAGGAAATTGTAGGATGGTTTCTTTATGAATCCTGCATTTTTTTCCTATGATGCTTTTAACAGGGCCTCCGCTGCAACAGTTGTATGAAGATTTTAATAAAACTTTTCTGGTCTCCAGAGGAGGAGGCATGTCTTTGTTGTTGGAGAGCTGGAGGGAAGGGAACAATGCAACACAGCTGGAATTTGAGCATTAATCCTGTGGTTCGTGGGCCATATTTTCAGACAGATCAATTACTCCTGGCTGTAACCGATCTCCAGCCATTTCCTCGCTGTGCAGGGCTCCGTTTACAGTCACTTGGATGCTGCAGCTTGACATAACCTCCTGACTTTATAGAACTTCAGCTGTAAATATCACCCGTTGGACCTGCGGCCGCTGTCAGCTCTGGTTTACCATGAGTCATTAACTGAAAAATTAGGGATAAGAGTTGTGGGTGGTACTGGCTGTCTGTCGGGAAGTTATATTTAGTACCACTCTGCCCGACAACCTCTGTGTGAGAGCTGCAGCGTGCTTTTTTGTGAGTTACTGGATGGGTTGTGCAGGTTTGTTCAGGGGTTGCCTCTGCCAAGGGCTTGGAGAGAGAAGCCGCCATGCTGTGCGGCGGGAGAGGGGGCGTCGGGACGGGCCACGGGGAAGGAAGTCGGTGCCTCTCCGGGGATRCGTCCCTGAAGATTTGCTCAGCAAAAGGGGAGACCCCTCTTCTGGTACCCCAGGCTTGGGGCCAGTGAATAGTCTGCCAAAACGGATAAGAACGCTTTGAACAGAGTGAAAGAAAACATGTATATAGCTGATAAAAGCTGTCAACATCAAAACATTTTTTTTCAAATGCAGCAGAGCTGCACAGACACCCTTGTTTTTGAATTATGTTCTCTTATTGCCCTTTTTTTTTTTTTTTTTTTTGAATTAGAGTAATAGTGTGTTACTCTCCAACAAAGCTTCCCGCTGAGGTTTGCATTGTGCCTTGCAAACGTTCATTTATTGAGCCGTGGAAGCTGAGACCCGGATCCCAGCCCAGTGACAGCCATCGCATGGGCCTTCCTCCYGGTAAATAACAACTTGGTATCTCATTGCAAAATTAATAAATATACAATGAGTTCTTTTGGATTCGAGTGGCTTGTAGCGTGGGCTCCATAAGGACTTTCTTCCTAGTCTCTCGCTTCTTTCAATGCTTCGTGAATATATAATACACCGCAAGATACCCTGTTGTCTTCAGTAGCAGACATTTGCCCTGCTCTCCCTTTCCAGCCTAATTCATGTGACTGTATTTTAATATCTGATTTATTAAGGAGGGTCACTGGTAGTATTGCACGAGAATCTTGCGGCTTTGGCCTTTGCCAGCAACTAAAAGTAACGGAGGGGGGAACTGCACGGTTAGTTCAGTTCATTGGTTGGGTTTCTTTTTTCTTTCTTGGAACTTTGCCCATCTTATTATGAGTTCTTTAGAGAAATGAAATGCAGCAGTAGCTTGAAGAAATCATGGACACTTTCCAGCAGTAAAAGAGCTCTGGAGTCAGTATATAAGCTTTCTCCCCTGGTTGCAGTTAGGAAGCCAGTTGACAGTATAATAGGCTTTTGGAGGGGGTGCGATGGTTTGTATGTTCTGTTTGATGTTGCAAATACTGAGCCCTCGGGGAGATCAGGAAAAAGGATGTTCTGTTCTTTAGGAAAGGAAAAGATTAACCTGAAATGTGAACTGAAACTTAGGAGCTCTGCAAGACTTAGGTGCACCAGAGATGAGTTTGCTTACTTTAATGGAAATATCTTCTGCCTTGTAACAAAGGCGGGCAAGTGTTTTTGCAAGGATTTGGTTAGAAAAGTAATGTGTGTGTATTTATATAGAAGTAAAAGCCACAGCCAGGGCTCAAGGTAGGTGAATCTTGAAAGCATGGTAATTCCCTCAAGATGAGTTTCTGACCRTTTGGATGCTCCTCAGAGTCAGAGAGACTTGTAACTGTTGTCAAAGAAAGTCTGGAAATCATACGCGGTCATTGTTTTTCCAGAGATTTCTGGAAAAAATGCTTGTGATGCATTTCTTCTTTCTCACTTCTGGTTCCATTTATATCCATTAGGAGATTTCTTTTTTAAAGACAGGGCAGAACATCTACTATCACTTTTGATAGAGCTGCAGGGGACAAAATATAACCCTTTCATTTGAGGTATGAYCTTTTTGTCCATTCTTAGTAAGTATTGGTGAAGACAATATATGTGGCTCTTTGTCAGCAGAATTTGTATTTTCATATCCTTAGCTTTACCTGCAAATTCAAATACACTGGCASAGTCAGGCATTTCTACTTAAGCTTATGCCAATTTGACGAGGTTTCGTCTTGGCTATATATACAGCCGCTTGCTTTCACGATTTTGTGGCCATTGGAAATAATGGCATGTTACAGGTTTCTAATACTCCAACTTGGGTAAATGTGGTTCAGACAGAGGCACTGTGAAAGATGTGTTTGTCTCCTCCATCTTTKACATTGCTCACAGAACTTTATTTTCCTCTTTTTTCTCCGCTTACCACAACCCTTACAACTGCTTATCTTTGGGAGCAGATTAACAGGAATTTGGATCTGGGAGTGTCTTAAAATACAAGGATATGTGCTATTCATTTTCTTTGGATATTGTTTATCTTCTTTRTATGACTCTCCTTGTTTCTCTAAGACTCTTCTTACTGAGCGATAAAGCAATGGTTAATGCTTGATGGAGGGAGATGCATCTTTAGTGAATATAGGCGGGTGGGACATTGGATTTCCTGTGGCAGGGAGAAAAGAGGCGTTCTTTTAATCCAGTTTATACGTACACAGGTAAGTCAAAGGTTCTGTTTCTTAAATAAGTTAGATGGCATTAGTTAGGCTTTCAGTGATCCGAAAGGACTTCAGAGAATTGGAGAAATGTGATCCCTGGGGTGCTCTGCGGTTGTTTCCATCCCATCTTGAGGATCTCTGAACTTGCAGGAGCAGAACCTGCATTTGGTGTACGGCATGTGCCTGTAATTGTGGATATGTTTGTCTCTGGCTGTGTTTATGAGGAAACACAAGATAACCGTCATTTGCTAAGGGGTCTATGGCTTGTTTTCTAGTATTTCATTTCCACTGTACTTACAGTTATTGCCAGATTCAATTGAACAAGTTCTTATTTAATGTACAATGATACCTGGACAACAAGTTCATCCACTTTAACAGACTATTTTTAGTGGACTACAGTAACCATAACGCCAGAGAATGAAGGTACATGAGCGCAGTTGTAATTACACAATGGATCTTAATCTGGGGTGATATTGAGAGATATGAATCTGTGGCACTTTCCAACTGAAAAATCAATAAATAAAACTTCAAGCATTCTCAGCACTGCAGATAATGGGCATATTCCAGCTCTTGCATCTCTCTCAAAAATAGCATCCTGAGCTTTTAAAACTTGCCTATCCTGCTGGAATTTCCCACTAAGTGGGAAAACTCTGCTGAGCAAAGGCTGATATTCTCATCTTGCAGTGTTTTCCTCCTTCAGGGTAGATGGAGTTTCCAGTTCCACAGACTTGTATTTCACAGAAAGGTAATGGGGAATTTTTTAGTGAAGTTCAATGTTCTACTGCTTAGTTGAAGGACTTTTAGGTTTTCATAACACTGTGTGTTTACAGAAAATGCTGATTACCTTCACCTATACTATATTATTATCCCAGTGACCTTTTGTTGTAGCTTTGTACCAGCCTAAACTTCAGTGCARGTTTAGGCTTTAATCCAGGCACAACATTCAGATCTCTGGAGGATAGAATCTGCAGCAGTTTTATTCCTTCACTTCTCCTTTCCCCTCCACCCCAAATATATTACATCAGTAAACACGACCCCAGTGATTTTTCCTATAGTTTTGTCATGTTATTCCCATAGCAGAAATCAAGGGAAAGACGGTGAGATCATCTCACTTAGAGACAAGCCTCTCTTTTACGGGTCTAGTCCCCCTAAGCTCTGTGTAGTCAATGAGATAAAAACCAAACTTCTACAGAATTATTACGGCCACTCAAGTTTGGTGCCTGCTCCCTCTCTGGAGTGWTTTCTCATTTCTGTATAGGAGGACCAACCTACTAAATCAGATGCCCAGGGTTAGGCATTGTGAATACTATGAAGCCATAACTAGACACAGCATCGTAACTGCAGCGGAAAAAGTGCTCAGTTGTTGCTGGACCCGATGGGGCTGTGATTTAAACGTGCTGAAGTATACTTGCCGTGAGTACCATCACTGATTTCAGCGTGACTACTCACAGCACCAAATGGTAAGGACATCTTCGTGTTTARGGTTCTTCTGTGTAAGTATCATCAGTGGTGCCCCAGAGGGTAGACAGTAAGCACCCGTCGGAGGTAGCATTTTCCCTTTGAGAAGAGATTGTGTTTTTCCAGTAAAGTGCTGGCTCCTCCCAAGCCCGAATCCCAGAGCCAGGCTGCCTAATGTTGTCTGACGTGCTTACTATCCTGAGGACTTTTTCAAGAACTGTTAGAGTAGGGAGTTCCAAGCACTTCAAAGTATTCGTTAATGAAACTTTGGCTAAAGCAACATCTTAAAATAGAATGCAGAATCAGCGTGCTATCTCAAAAAAGATTTGTTTTCCCTTAAATCCCTTAGAATTTATTAGGTGGGCGTGAGCAAAGAGGTTGGCTCCAATAAAAACCTAGCTTTGTAATGATTAGCAGGGGCCCAGTATAATTTAAGATATTCTTTACAGTTTATAAATATGGGCTCATAAAAAGCGTAGATATAAGGAAGCTGTGACTTTAAGTCATTAGAAGCCCAGTGGTTTGATAAAATAACAGGAAACAGACAATTTATTATGAGCAATCTCAGTAGCTCTGGATTATCTATAAAATTTTTATGGCCCTCCCCAAGTGGCAAGAGGCCATAAAACTTGCCTGAATGAGGGACTTGTTAATTTACTTGTTAAAGCAAATTAAAAATTTATAAGCGCTTTTAGGTAAATGAGATCTTCTCTCATTGCTGCCCTTGCGGGCTCAGGAGTCCTAGGAGGAAAGAAGTGGTTGCGCTCAAACATCACAGCAGAACAATAAAAGCTATTAAATTGGTTCAGTTTATTACTACAGAGCCAGGCAGCTGTTGCCATGGTTTGCTGTGGGATGCCAGAGGTTGACAGCATGGCATTTCTGTGGCCTTAAAAAGAACGTAATAACTGTCCCTTTCACCCACCCCAACGGCTCCCTCCATACCTCGCTCTTTCCTCCAGTTTTCTTGTAGAGCTGTTAAAGTCAGTCTTTAGCCTGTCGCAGAGATGTCAGCATCTCCTTTTATCGTTCCTTGTCTCAGTTGTTGTAAAATAGGTTTATGAACACCAGAAAAACCTGCACAGTTCCAGCTTGCCTAACCAGGACACTTAACAGCAAAATAAGTTTTATTTTACTCCAATGCTCCTGCTGTAACTAAGCGCTGCAGTGAGGAAGAAGGGCCTGGCAAGGAAAACAGGGCTGTTGGGCATCTTTGAACAATCTTTGAAAGCTGTTAAAATGGATTCGAGAAGTGTTTCTCCAGATCACTTCAACAACAGCTTCTTACAGCAAATGGGTTCCAGCTGTGGAAGCGCCACGAGGAGTTACACTTTGTCCTTGCAGCTCCGACTCAGAAAAACCCTATTAAAAAATAAAGTTTCTATTGAAAAGTCTTAGTATTTAGCAGAAGACCTGCTTCAGGTAAGGTTTTGAATGAGGAGATATCTAAATCAAGGTGCAGTGAACTTAACAAAGCCTCTCCCGAACCTTTCTTCTCAAAGCAGCTTGACTCTACTTGTAGTAATTTCTCTTTTGTTCAGGAAATATCTTTTACAGATCTAATATTATTTATACAATGAGTTAACAGCACTTCCACGAGGGAAGGAGTGGCATAAATTCAAAAGGTTTATGTTGTGAACACTTCGGGTGATCACTTCAGATACTTTCAGGTGTCTTAAGACTGGCACCCAAAAGTAAGCCTGCCTGATAGTCAGTTGTCTAAACACAGACCACAGCTTTCAATGCACATTTCGTCCTTATGTATTTCATTTAATACCCATTTCATCCCAGTATGATTTGTATGATTATGTAATTCCTAATGGATATTGCAGGTGCTTTCCTTCAGAATAGGAAATAATCGGTGAGAGAAATACGCGGAGTACCTGGGGAAAGTCTGAAAGCATGGTCTTCAAGCTAAGCTTGAAAGAATTGGGGCAATTCAGTTTTAAAAAGAGAAAATGGAGTGGAGATACTGATAACAGTCTTCATCAAACACAGGAAGATTGCTGCAAAGAGGAAGGGAAAAATCTGTTCTGCATATCCATGATAAATGGGACAAGGTCACRCTGCAGGTAGGAGATGCAGTTGAGATGCGAAGATAGCTTTTTGAAGGTAAAGACAGTAAAACACTGCGCTAACCCACCTGGAGGGGTTGTAGAGGTCACCGGGTGTCTTTAGCAGCAGTTTGGCCTGGGTTAGCTAGTTGTCTGCATGCCATGATTGATGCAGGTACAGTTGGTCCTTCCTGGGCTCAGAGGGATGGGCTATGGGACTGCTTGAGTCTGCGTCTTTCTCTGGTTTTCTGTAATTTTTGTAATGCTGAGACTCCTCGGTGCTCATAGACTGCAGTAGGTAAGATGAGTACTCAAATACTTCAGACAGTGCTGCCCCAAAGTCTTTATTTCCCATGTGGTTCCCCAGTGAGAGACAGATGTTTAGCAGGACGCTTTCCCTTCATGCTGCTAGACCAAACAAAAGCTTACAACCTCCAGGAATTCAAGTATAGCGATAGTAATATTCTGGCACTTCCATCACTCAATAGTTGTATTATAAATATTTCATGGAAAAACTGAATCATAAAAATATTATTTTTGTAGTGTGCCAAGAGTAGATCCAGGCACTTGGAGCATAAAAAGTATGAAAGTCACATTTTAATATTGTGCTATCCTCACTAAGTACAGTGTTAGTCTGAAACTGTCTGACATATAAAAATAAGGCAGCGTCTCCAAGGTATATTAATGGTGGTTATACAGCTAATGGTTACATGGCAAACTCCCAGTACATTCATTTTAGTGCGCACATTTCTCTGAACCAGATATGACTGGCTGGAAAGGTCTCTTGAAATCCCATATGGCATCCCCAGGGACACCACTTCAGCCATATTTCATTGAACCAAAAGTGGATATAAAGTGAGCCAAAAGCCCACTGTCTTTCAGAGGGGTTACGCTCCTGCCTCTGCTAGGCACATCTGAAACTCCCAGCCCTGGTCCTTGAAATTCATAGTGATGACAGCGCTTGAAGTCGAATGATTAATCTTTCTTGTCTTTCATACCTAACTACTGTTCTGGTTCCAGGTTTTGGAAACCTGAATTCTAAAYGGGTTTGTGGGTGTTCTCAGCCTTTCTGGATCTGGCCCTTAACCTGTAATAACCAATTTCAACAAAGGAAAAAACCAAGTACTGAGGCAAAGAGACGGCTTTGTTCAGGCTGAGCCTTTGGGACAGATACAAGCACATAGAGCAGGGCGCRACAAGGATGCGATGTATTTTTATTGTAGGTGGTCTGTTATAGAAATATCTATGGAAATACATAGCTATTGTTGGAAGTATGTTGAGCCCACCATGTTATTTCTGGTGTAAATAGCAGGAGGGAGATGTCTTGCAACAACTAATGCCCCATTGGTAGGGCAGCAGTTGGCGGGTAGAAGACCCAGGTTCATGACGCTGTTTCTCCTGACTTGCAGGAATAACTACAATGTGGGGGTCTCTTATTCTACATAGCTGCAATACAGACATTTCTTGGTGCACCATGAAATCCCCACTGAACACCACAAAATGAATCCGAGAGGCAGGGTCCTGAGCTGACTCCTTCCCTAAACCTATGTTTTGTCAAGGCTTTTTTCAATGTTTRTTAGTTTAGCCTTGCAATTCAATGTTTACATAAATGACATGATTAAAAGCAAAACAGGAACCTGGACAGAACGTGGTTCCTGTTAAAATCACTCCAAGTTACTTGCTAACTTAACCCCTTTGAAAACCAAAGACACTTACTGAGCTGCCTACATGCTTAACGAACAGCAAGCATGCTATTCAAACCCATCAGGGAGGGTGTTTGCATTTATTCCCGAAGGTACTTCTTTACRGGGTTCATTCATACAGTACCTAGGTGATGATAACAAATATTGAATAACATCAACCTTTTGCCATACCTTGGGAGCAATGAGAATGACTTGACTCGGCTTAATTCAAATCATAACCTGCCAAATTGGTGAAGACCTGCAGAAAATTCATCAGTAGTTCTAAGCTGCATATCTGATTAGGGAACACATGAATTAGACAGCTTGGTGTCTGTGGTGTAAAGACTTTTTTTTTAGCAACTAGTTTTTGCATGGGTACAGCTTTGATGAATACTACCCTATGTTCTTATCACAAATGAGCAAAGGAAATATAAATTAGAAGCTCATAAATATAGGATTCTCGGTGCCTTTGAAGAACTTTATTTCAATACAGTTTGCATGAGAATGCTTTCGTTGGTTTCAAAAAATGAATTTGTTTTTGGCTAGACTGTAAGTAATGCATAAGCCATAACATTTTAAGTAGGTGTCCTTTATCTGAAGTAGATAAAAAGGGACATGAGATCTGTGAGGGTTAATTCATATGTTCTAAATGAAAATGGAATTAGAAAATGAATTCCCTTCTAACATCTCTACTCAGCGTGCAGATCAAAGCCATCATAGGAGTAAATTTATGTCTGATAGTGTGGACGGTTTCAATGCACACTGGCGAAATATCATGCTGATTGCTGATTGAAAACAGTTGTTAATTCTCTACTTCACTAAATTCAGAGTGGAAAAACTTTCCTTAATAAAGAACAGATTGAAGAGAACCAAGACCTTACTGTGTGGAAATTAATGGCAGATGCATATACTGGTAGTTAAAATGTTTCATTAGATGTTAATGTCTTGCTGTGTTTTTAATTGTTCAGAAATTAGCCTCTAGAATATTAAAACCATCTGTTTGTTATCATGATGAAACAGAATACTTAAATAGTTATTAATTTTGTGGGCTTTTTTTTTCCTTGTCTGCAAAACTTTGATCTGTTGAGATTTCAGTGGATGCTGGATGCAAAAGTGAAAAACAATTTTAAAACACCTTGGTGCCCCAAATATCGGCATTTGCTGCCTGCCACCCATATTTTGCATGCCTGCTTTATTTCACAAATTATTATTCACCAAGGAGAAGTTGACGTTTTTCAGTGCATAGGAGTGTGCTGATTCTTGCTGAGCCTGTATAATGGTTGATTTAAACTGTAATATGGTACATTTTCACATGCTGATACTTAATTTTTAAGTCTTGTGGGTCATTTTAAAGCCCAAATATTTCAAGGCATAGAAGGGGTTCCATGTAGATCCATCAACACAGGGCTTTGTCTTCCTTCATTTCCAATTATCTACAACTACTTTTCATTTTTTTTTAGGATTGAGTTTGGGGGGAGTTGGCATGTTTTTACAGTTTTTTGGGGTTTCATTTCTGTTAGGTTTTTTTTATCATGTAGATGAACAATAATGGGCTTCTTCCAGATCCTGATTCAGGTAAATATTCCTCTTTGTGAGAACATACATCGAATATATTTCCAGCATAATGGTGAAGGTGTGCTTATTTTTTTTACCTCAGCTGAGATGAATTTAACTAAGTGCTTAAGTGCTGTCTTGTAGTGAGGCTGTAACATGTATGTATACACAGCTCTCCATTGTGAAGAGCACAATTTATAATACATTTTGTAGTGCTTGTTATACATGACTTAAGTGTGAAAATTTATTCAGTAAGTCTAAACATTACTTAGAGAGCCATTAACATATCTTTCCAAGTGATTTTTGACCTTTTCCTGAATGAGCACTTCACAAATTATTAAATGCCAAAATGAGGATTAATTCAAGTAACCATAATTTGATAGTAGTCCTGTGTTATACGGTTTTTGCACTTATCTTAAAACAATAATAAAACTCCGCTTACCTAGTATATGACTATATTTTCAAGACAGGTAGGTTTAGTACAATTTTAAAGCATATGAAAGAGAAGTTAAATTGTTTCTTTTATCGGTATAAGGTACAGAAATAGTCTGTCAAGTAATTACGATGTACACCCAGTTCCCTAAATGAGTGCTRTATACCTTGAAGTCAGTGGAAATGTTCCCCTTGATTTCAGTGGGTACTGGATCCTGCCCCAATTCTTTGCCTCTCTGTTGCGGCTGCCAACACAAGGGCTAATAACACTAGCTGGCAGAATGATTTTCTGGAAATGAAGCTGGTTTTGGACTTGGACTGAGGCAACCAGCTCATCAAATCTATCAAACATTAAATCACCTTTGGTCACTGTTGACAAGGGGCATACTCCAAGATGTTCCAGGAGATTTTTTTGACATTTGCAAATAGGAGGACTCATTATTTCAGTTGGCAAAAGTAGTCCAAGATGAAAGCACAGTGCTGCAATATATTTTACATTGTTTCTCAGGATGAGAGGGGAAGAGAGGTAAGCAGAAAGAAAAAAAAAATATTCCAAAAATAATGTAGAGCAAAGCCAAAAAACCAACAACGAGCTGGTATGGTTAGGAGTTTGAAGGCATTCTGAATTTTTTAAACCAGCTGCAGTTCTTACTATATTAGTCCAGGGCAAAAATTCAACAAGATTTAAGACATGAAGTCAAACCGTGGTTTAAAGATGTAATTCTTCAGCGTTTCTTTTCCTGGTAGTGCCTGAGTCCTTGCCACCCCTTCCCACCATCACCTCCTTCATCGTGCCAAACTGAAGAACTCATCTGGGTTAGAAGCAATCCAGGAAACGAAGAAGAAAAAAAATAACCTTGTCATTTCTAACCCGGCACAGTTTCCTGCAAAAAGCCCCCGGGTCAGCTGCAGCCGTACAACCCAGGGAGTCTCGGAGGTCTGGGGAAAAGCTGCCCGGAGCGAGTGGGTATCAGCAGGGTCGGGCTCCTTGAGCAGAAGAGATGCCGTGAAACTGCGGCCTCAGGTACAGGAAACCTGTGACTTGTTAGTGCCAAACAGGCCGGCGTTACAGAGCAGCACCCAGGGCTGGCGGCAACCTGTGCGCAGCCCGAAATGCTGAAATATCTTATTTTGTTCAAAGAGCTTCTCTCCAAAGAGGGTGGAGCGTGTAACACAAAGGTTCCTCTAAGCGGCAACTTGCCATCTATCAGAAGCTAATCCAGATTTAAACAACTTAAACAACAGTTCCTCCCTTTGCTTTTCTCCTGAGTTATTTGTGATGACTAGCTTCTCTTCATCTCTAAACTCATCTCCACATCAATGACAGCTGCTAATGAATTCAGATGGTTCATTCCCTTCCCTTCTGTGCTTCTTCAAATAGATTTTCTTTGCCAGATACTTCAGCTCCCCTTGCCTGCTAACAAATTGGTACTGAGGTGTATCATTATGACTTTTGCTTCTATCATTCAAGCAAGGGGAAAATACAATATGTATAGACGTGAGTTATATGTCAAAATGCTTTTACTCTCTCCCCCCGCCCCCCCCTTTCCTTCACATTATTAAATTATAGAGAAATACTATCATAATAGCCTCTTGGCCAAGTCACAAAGAGCAGAGTTATGGTTCCCTTGATAAATTGCAAAACATTATTAAGTTTTGCTCTCTGGACTGAGAGTATTGGCATAAAAGGACATCAACCACAGTCATGTTGGTCTTGATTGCTGCTTAATTGCTGCTTGTTTGTGTTAGAGATCATGTGGTTTGATTGATCTTGCCCTGCTTTTGTCATTATAGTTACAACTTCCTAGTTTTCTCCTTGTACAGAGACCACAGGATGACTTTTAAATCTTGAATAATTTATATGGCTGGTCAGTTAAACGGCTTAAAATAGTATTGTATTTTTAAGCCAATAGCTCAACCTTCAAATCATTATTTATGCAACCAAGTTATTAAATATTTATTCTGGGCTTATATCGAACTATGAAATAACAGGGCTCTCTTATATAAACAGTGGCAAGCATCTTGAGGTCCGTCCATGAATACTGATACTTCCTCCTTCAAGACATTTATTTACTTCTGTAATGTTAACTGGGTGTCAGGTTAGTGGTCTACATTGAGGGGAAAAAAAGGATGACGGTAGCCGTGACTTAATTCAAGCCAGTGAGTACTGTCACTCCGGTCTTTTTCAGGCTSAGTTCATGGAGCTGCTTCACATCTTTAGATGTTCCCAAAAGGTCTCATCCCATCTTGCATCTCCTTTGCRCATGAGGAGCAACCGTCCTGTGGACGTGAAACAAGTGAAATTCTACAGCAACTACCTTGGGTTTATGTTTCCYCTCATTAAAACAGATGGAGGCTCTTTAGCCAAATTTGCAGAGAGCTATAGAGCTACAGTGCTCTAAAGATTTTTCGACCTGGCCTGTTTGCYTTTTGTTCCATCATGTGATTCATTTTATCTTCTTACTTAAGTATTCTTCCAGTAAGTTACACATTTCAAAGTCAACCAGAGGCCAAGCAGAGTCCTTAGGAGGTTGGATGTCAGATGCTCTGGGCTAAGTGGGATAATATTTCTGTTTTCCTCGCCCCTTTCTGGAGATGCAGAGTAAAGGTAGTGTTTGCCTCCGCTTCCCTACCTCACCTGACCTTTCCCCTACAACAGAAACAAGAACCCCTGGGGGGTCCAAGGCTGAGATTGGGACAGAGCCCCTCAGGCCACAGGCTGGACCCTGTGCATGTCACCACTGAAGCAAGAGCTGGTAACAGTCTAACAAGAAGGAKCTGGAAAGTCATCGTTGCCGAGTGCCCTGAAATAGCCTATTTTTACGCAGAACGTTGGGGTAAAACTGCCGACTTGGTTCTCCGTTTTTTAAATGAGCAAGGCTAAATGGAACCACAAAAACCAGTCCCTGGTGGAAACTGTTGCAGCGAATACGCATACAGTGCTCCTCGCAGGGTATTCYCAGGGCTTGGGGGGGGATGTGCAATTATATTAAAAGATTATGTCTATGCCCATATTGCTTAAATTCTGGTTTTGGGACATACAAAGCAGAAGCAAGAAGTATAGATGGTGTAAACGGGCATCACTCGGCTGAATAACACATGGGACTTGTGCCAGGTATGGATCAGAATGTGAATGGATGTATATCCACGYGGACAAGGATGGTACCCTTGTACCAGGCAGGAATAGGCACTAAAGCAGCTGTGTTTCAGAGGTGGTTTTTAGCAGTACGAAGGCTAGTTTCCCTGACACAGAGCCCAGGGAGAGCCCTGGAAATCCAGGATGGGATACAAACAAGCTCAGCAGTGGGACTGGGTAAATACTGGGGGGGGCAGGTCGGTTCCACCCTGATTGCCACCGCTCTGGCTGCCTCCGAGCAGAGCGGCCGGACCCTCGCTCTTTATCCCTCTCTGCTGCGCGAGTCTGTGCTATGGAAGCTGCTTGGGGAGATTGATTGGTACAATGGAGTGCTTTGCAAGGTGTAATTTTAAAGGCCGTATTTCTCACTGTGCAACCATCAAWATGCAAAGGGTCAGAAGAAGCCTATATTTTTTTGCAATTCAGCTTTTAAAGTGTGCTGAAATACGCTTCATTTGTTGCAATTGCCAACAGCTTGCTGTTTCATACGGCTCTTAACAGGAGCTGGGGAACAGAGCAAGTCTGTTATGCTTTGTATGTTGTATCATGTATGTATGATTCTGGGGTGTGATGAGTTTATGCCAAATTTATCTTTGATTTCAGTATAAACAGCACAGAAAAAATGATGGGCTGCATTCTCTGTGTAACTTAGATATAATAGATCTACAGAGCTACTTCAGAGTACCTTCTGTGAGCTATATATCTAAGGTTGCCCAAGCATATAATGAAGGAGAAGGGGATCTGGAAATAACTACCTGTTCTCTTTATCCTCCACCCCTGCTTCGGCAAGGATGCTATTTATTCTTCGCCTGTGTTGCTTCCGCTGTTGCTACTGTGAGCAGAACACGATCACTTGGTGTTTCTGTAATAACAATGCTAAATAGCCAAATCCTCCCCAGAAGAGGGGTGTAGCTCAGTTTCTTTCAGTAGGATCCCCCCCATTTAAGGCGGTAGAGGATGAGTTCCTCTACTCCAGTGTATTGAGCAAGCGCAGCAGCAGGCTCTGGATCAGCTCACAGGCAGCAGGAAATGACCATCAGTGCTTTAGCATAAGTAAGTTAAAGACACCCTTGTTCTATATCATAGAGCTAATTAGGTAATTGTTTATAGTTATTTGTTCAAGTTCTATTAGATTTAGATATTTTTTTCTGTCAACAGGAAATTGGAGAAATATATATGTGTGTTTATTCTTGTTTTTCATAAAAAGAATTTTTGAACAGGAAAATTACTTTTTCTTCTCAGTAGAGGCAGGAAGAAAACAGCAAAAGATAAAATCTTGTCTTTGTTGGTCTACCTCACTTTTACCATACAGGTATGCAAAATCCAGCTTCATATTCTGGTAGGGATGTCAGAGCCCAGGATGATGGCATGTAGGCCCTGATCCTCAGCAGCTGACAGTTTCTTGGGGCATGTGCATTGGTTGCTGTAAGATTGAATATCAAGACATACACAGAGAGCCTCTCCTAATGTTTTATTGTATCTCTTAGGTGACAAGATTTTTCTTCCCTGGTGTGAAAAATGTCTTTGTATTAATACTGTTCAGAGTCCACACACGGTGTGAATTCTTTTTTCATATTTACTGCCTAAACTTGTGTGTTGTAAATATTCGTCCCCCTCATTATCTCACCTCTGATTTGCTTTCCTTGTGCTGCTCATCTGTTTCGCTAGTCAGGCAGGTGTCGTGGTGGTGAACATGGCTTTGTTAGAAATGCAGCGTAGAGGTCTTGCCTCCAGACCCATGGCTGCTGTGTTGACCCATCTTTAAAGCTTTGGGTGACAYGTAAGTGCTGTATAAATAGTATTTGTCTAACTTACGTCAGTAGCAAGATAGATTTAAATGAAAGTATTTAAATGACAGCTGTTAATCATGATTTAAATGACAAGTRATAAGCCTTGATTTACATTGTTGTTGATTTTTTCTTGCTATGCAGTTCTCCTTTTATTTGTTTTCATACAGCCAGATTTGTTCTCAATCATTGATAAAATATGTTTTCTTTGCAATTAAATATTCAGTCCTACATGAAATCTGCTGTTGCTCTTTTCTGACTGATGGAAGACGCTTTAGGCGTGTGCATTTGCTTGGGTAGGGCAGGGGCCGGCTCCTTAGGTTGTGTCTGTGCAGTACTTGCAAAGTGGGTGTCACTGCCCCGCCTGAGGGTCTGCGTGCTGCAGGAGCACAGACGAGGCTGTAGTTCAGTGCTGTTGTGACGTATGTGTGTGAAAGCTGAGCTGACCGGGAAAGTAAAGATGTTTTCTTATTTATTCTAGATATAATTTAAAAAGCAGCACCCTCGAACTGAGCAATGTTTAACTCACCACCCTTTAATCCACTGATGTTATACTTCTGATTTTTATACTCTATTCTGCTGTTTAGAATCAATTACGCTTCAACGTGAATTGTCATATTTTGAAATCAAAGTTAATAGATTTTGAAGTGAAAAATATGTTTCATTTAAGTGCAAAATGATGCTACAATACATATTTTAATTTCCTGATGATTTTTCCACGCTGGTGAGCGGATGGGGGTTCGTGGGAACTGCACTTAGCTTTTTGGCCCTACAAGCACATCAAAAGCAGTCTCCTCAGAGCATGTGGTGACATTCATGTTGGAAAAGAAATAAATGGGTAAAATCAGTCAGGGAGTCAGTTGAGTCAGCTCCATAGTCGGGTGCTGGAGATGTTCCCAATGCCGAACTATGCATCAACTTCAGAGGCATCTGATGCTGAAGAGGCTTCAGTGGTCCTTCCCTTGCCTGTCCCCCCACCTCACACCAGCATATGGGGGTGCCCGCCGCTCTGGCTCCCTCSCCAGACCTATGGCTCACGCACCATTGCTGGGAGCTGTGAGGATGCAGCCCGAGACAGTGCCGAGGAGCCCACCTCCCTCCCTGTGACCATGCGGGATGGGAGCGGGCGCAGGCTCCCCCACCGCCCGACACCCTCCCTCCTGCTTGTGCGCTGGGAGCCAAACGCCTCCTGTTTGCCGAGCCTTGAAGAAACAGTGATGGATTCATGATAAATCATGCTGAGGCGGTCCAACCTGTTAACTAGGATCTCACTGGGTTCAGCCGGGCTTTCTGTTTTCTCACAGGCTGAACTGGCCGTTGCTCCCTGGCCTTTGGCCACCCGGAGCAGCCTGCAGTCGTCAGCAACTGCCTGATTTGCCGGTGCTTCTGCGTAGATCCACGTGTGCAGCATTTGGGAAAAGTATGTGATTGCCAGTAGCGACGAAAATTGACATCTTCAGAGCCTGGCTTGAGTCCGGGCTGCTGGGAAAAGCCCAGAGAGCAAGTGCAGGCAGGCTCTGTGTATATGAAAGAACAGGTAGAAATGCCTTTGTGCTGTGTAGGGCTGTTGCCCTGGTCAGGACGAACTGCTGCCATGGGTTTGGGACTGGGCTGTACCTGTTCAGGCTTTCTGGAGTCAGGAAGCATTGCTAACGGAGCATGTGCGAGTCTGTTCACCAGCTGATCTGAGCTAGAGAATATATTCACCCAGGTAGGAGCTGGATTAGAAGAGTTTTGGACTGTCTTGCCCTTGCAAAAGCTGTATAAATAAAGAATGACAGGCAGAACTGAAAGCCTAGAATTCCCCTCCCCGCAGTAGGGTTATGCCATCCCTCGGGGAGCAGGTGTCCCCTTCCTCTAGGACTCTGGTAAAGGCTTAGCTTGCTGGCTGCGCTGTAATAGGGAGAAGTGTTAGTATTCATAACTTTAAAGTATAATGTAGTGAAATAATCCTTTAATTCCATATGGTGTGGTAACTCAGGCGCCTTCAAACTATACCATAGCTTGAATTTACTGCTGCCAAATGGTATGGAGTTTTAAATTAAAATATATTTTAAAAAGAAAAAAGAGCTCAGTAGAGCTGCATTAGGGTGTTTTTGACGTGATATATATAAGCTCTGTGAAAAAGGCTTTTGCTAAATTCTCGGTAGGTTTATTTATTTTGCTTTTTGTTAGTTGCTAACCAGGCACCGCTACTATGGAATTATCTAAAGTGGCTTAGGGATCCAGCAAAGCAAACTGCGGTCCTGAGAGGATCGTGCTCCCTGTAGTCTGGGGCTCAGCTGCCCTTTCATCCTCCCTTACACCTCTTAACGTGATTGACTATCTCTGTCCTTCATTCTTTTCCTTCCTGAGACAAAAGGCAACAGAGAGCCATGTTGTTATGGGTTATCCTTAGGAGTGTTTTATGGCTTATGCCCCCCATCCTTCCATTTCACAGAAATATCTGACTAATRTAGTAACTATAGCACTATTCCTGTAGACCTATCTTACTCCTAAGCCTGTATATTTAGGTCTACTTTACCCTTTAACTTCGAATGGCAGAAGGAAGCATAGCAGAGGGCTACTTTCCCTGGACACAGCTGAATATTCTGTTTGAACTTCYGCTGCCGCAAAATAGGGCTGAATATTTCCCTGGTGCACAAATACTTCCATTAGATTTCAAGTCACCTGAAAAGCTCTTCATGCCCTGAAAGAAGAGTTGCTCTTAGTGCTTACTATTACAGCAGTTTYACGTTGATGTTTTTGCATCTATTTTGGTTTATTCATAATCTTAGCAGTTTCTGGCCAGTTTCTTTGTGAYCTTTAGGTCTGAGCTAGTGTCTCTTTTTTTCTTCATCTCAAATGGTCACTCTTAGTGTTGCATATCTTATGCCTCTCCTCCCCTCCCTGTGCTATCTCTGTAATCTTCTCACTCTTTGTGTCYCTCATGGTGGTTCCAGCTCCGCATCTATTTTGCCTTACTCTTCAGGGCAGCACAGAGTGGTATGTCTGAGGTTTTTTGACTCAGTTTACGAGCAGCTGAKTGCTTTTCACTAAACGATGGTCTGGTGAGTTTACCATGGCTAAGGGCCAAACTCCCACCCAGCCGCTCTCACACTCCCCCTCCTCAACGGGRCAGGGAGAGAAAATAAGATGAAAAAGCTTCTGAGTTGAGATAAAGACAGGGAGATCACCAGTTACCATCATGGACAAACCTCGACTTGGGGAAAACTAATTTAATTTATTGCCAATTAAAATAGATTTGGATAGTGAGAAATAAAAATCGAAACAAAACCTCCCCCCCTCCAGCTCAGCTTCACTCCTGTATTCCTGTGTCCCCCCGAGTGGCGCAGAGGGACGGGGGTTGTGGTCAGCCTGCAAGGGCTCCTCTCTGCCGCTCCTTTCCCTGGCTCCAGCGACAATTCCTTGAGGAAAAGGGTGACAATTCCTTGAGGAAAAGGGTGACAATTCCTTGAGGAACAGCCTGCTCCAGCATGAGGTCTCTCCAGGGGACATGGTTCCTTCAGGGAATATCCACCCGCTCCCTCGGGGTCTCCCTGCGGGCTGCAGGGGAGGCTCTGCTCCGGCTCCTGGAGCACCTTCTCCCCCTCCTTCGTCCCTGCCCTGGCTGTCGGCAGGGCGCGCTCACGGTTTCCCCCTCAGTGCTCTGGCGTTTTTGCCCTGTCGTAAATCCCCTCTCGCAGAGGCAGCACCGGCCGCGCTGGCGGGCTCAGCCGGGGCTGCGGTGGGGGTGCTGCGGCCGCGGCGGGAAGCGGCGGGAAGYGGCGGGGCAGCGCCAGCCTCTCCTCACAGAGACCCCTGCGGCCCCGCTGCCCGCCCCTGGGCCGGGGCAGGTAGAGCACACAGGCTGCCTACCACTCACGGCTGTACGAAAGGGAAGAATGAAACCCCAGGTGAGTGCAGGTGTTTTTAGGGTTATTTTTTTTGTTAATACACTTCGGCAGTGGAGCCACCTCACTATTAGAAATCGTTGTTGTTACTGCAGTAGCCCCCAGAGCAGTGAGTGGGATTATCGGGTCCCATAGCCTGTGATGTACTCTGCAATCACCTGCTGGGAAACTGTCCCTGCTAAAAAAGCCCTCTAAATAGAGCAGTTTTGGAGAGCGGGGAAGACCCATCATTATTCTCACTTTTTTGGGAAGGAATTGGGTGTGGTGAAGAATCAGAAATAAAACCCGCTGCTGAGTCCCAGCCCAGTGCTTCAGCCAGCAGCTGTCCTTCCAGATCGTCTTCCCTTTTCCTTTCTTACTTTTAATAGAAGGAAGTGTACTTAGTTAGTTATCCAGTTCTGCTTGACTTTCAGTATCCTCCARTAGATTTAAAGGCATTACAAAATAATAGGCTCTGTAGTGTGGTAAAAGATTTCCAGAAATCTGATGTGATGATGCTAAGAATGACCAAAAACTCCTAGAAAGGTTTTGGAGACACGGATGTGCTCCAGGGCCCCTGCCCCTGTGCCATTCCAACTGGGCAAGCGGTCTTGGGTCGCTGATTATCGCTTTTTTAGCATGTACCCCGTCTCTCACACTCGGGGAGTCCTTGAAGCTGTGCAAGTCCTCAGGGAGTCGGTGACAGTCTGCGTTTTTAGGGGTTTGTGCTTTCAATCTAGAAAATGTCTGCATTTTCTCTTTGTGAGACCCTATAGGCGGATCCCCACATGGATAAATTCACTCCCACTGTACAATGAAGGCGTAGAGTCAAATGCCCTTTTTSCAAACCCTTCTTCGTTCCCCACTCAGTGCGAATTGGAAGAGTAATGTCTGTGTTAATGCAGGAGACTCCTCAGTGAGACACTTGAGCAGACATCATGGGAGTTTCACGCTGGCTTTGCTTTTTGCATGGACAGGAATGAGAGTTGTCAATGTGGCACTTGAAGTGTTTTCCAAGGAGGACAATTGCATTTTCAAGGGGAAGCTGATTTTAGGGTTCCCACATGCCCCAGAGTAATGCACCGAACGCACGCAGTGTAACTAAAGATCCAGTCTTTTACGTGCAGACCTTTTTTAGCAGCACTATGTTATTTCAACGTCATTTTAATTTTAAGTGGTTGAATCTGTGCGAGTAGATCGAAATGAACCATTGCCTATCCACATTAAGTGTTCTCATGTGCGTTTGTGTGTAACTTTAGATTCTTGAAAGAAGACAATGGGCACATTTCCATGCTTTATTTTTTTAATTTAACAGAGATTGATGGGTTTTGGAATAAAATGTAAACCCTCAACAGTTTGGCACATGGAGAAGCTCAACTTGGAAAAAAAGAAAGGAAAATATGGAAAGCTTATAAATCTTAACTTGGACTTACTTCTGAGTTTGCTGTCTAGTCTATGCAGTTCACTTTGTTCCTACAAAGTTTCAGGCTTGGATATCTTGGTCGTATTCTCTTATTCCTTGTAAATTGTGTCTAGAAAAATGACACCTGCTGGGGTTTTCTTCTCTTCCCTGTAAATAGCTGGAATTCGCAATGTAGAAGAAGGCTAAAAATGAGCTGTTATGATTAGTTAGCAATTAACTAATGTGTGAAAATTGTGAACAAAATAAAAGGAGGTTCTAAAAATAAAATTTGAGACTGGAAAAAATTCTTCAGGCCCCAGTTACAATAGGAGTTTTTCCATCATTGAGCAGATGTTGACAAAAGACTGAGTCAGGGAAACTTGATCCATTTTCCTTTGGGTGGTTAAATTTTAAAACTGGGACCATAAAATTACAGTACACAGTGGTCCTAGATAAGATCTGTGAGTTATATATGAAGCATAAGACTTCTTGAATTCGTTATCCTGCCCTCCGCCTCCAAAAAATGCTACCTAGATCTATTAGATCTGACTGATAAACCATTCCATTTGAAATAAAAATCTTTTTACTTGAGATTTTCTGGCTGARCTGTGGAATATTTAGTTTATTTATTAAATTGTAAGTGTTTGACAAATAGCTCGAGTTCTTATGTTACATTTTCTTTGAGCTGAGAGTACACCTGCGCCATTTTTTGCAGTTGTGCTCGTGCATTGCAACTCAGTTGTGTGTCTGAGCCTGTAGTTTTATGTATTTTCTYCTTTCTTTCTTTTGACTGGTGGAGAGCACCCAAAACTGCCTTTTACTACTGAGGGGGATAAGGGATAAAGGTAAAAAAGCACACACATACCAAACTTGCAGATGCAATTTGCTCTTGTAGTGGTAGGGAGAAACTGATGATAACCATTAGGGTGAGGGTGTTTTGTGTGCTCCTKTAGTGAACCTGGGAGAGAACAGCAGTGTATATGGGTGAACAGTGTATACGGGTGGGAATGTATGTCTGGGAAATAGGAGAGAAATATATGTCTTGTGTGCGTATGCCTGTAAAAGAGAATGTGTATGAATTTTTGTGTGTGCTTGTGCAGCATGTTTCTGGGAGAACTGGAGAAAAATAAGGAGAGATAGAAGAAAAGGGGGAAAAAAGTTGGTGGAGAGAATTCACGGAGAAGGAACTTTTGGTCTCCAGTCATGAAATGGAGATGAATGTGATTAYCTGTTTCTGTACAGTCTGAATAGAAATTACTGTGAATGTATTAATAATTAGAATAAGTTAGGAGGAGTTGTTTGGTATTTGTTATATGAATACTGGTAAGTGTAGTAGGTATCTCATAAAATACTTCATTAGGTACCTCACTAAGTATTTTCTCTGCATTTACCCCTGCTGCCAGTATTTATGTATGTGATTTTAAATCTAAATTTCTGAAATTGACTTTTTGCCAGTATTAACCTCAGGAGTAACCAGTCTCCACAGGAAGTCAGTTCAAACGAAGCATCAACAAGGCTAAAAGAAATTTTTAATACATTCAAGCAAAATATAGGGAAAGATATGTTAAAACAAATACATGCATTTTCAGCATTGCAGATGATGTAGTTCGTATCTTTCTCTTGCTGTATATATGTATAYGTTCTTGTGGACATGTGTGTAATGTATGTCTATGCTAAATGGTCGTTTCAGTACACTGCTGTTGTAACATGTTGACCTGCACAATCCACAGCGTAAGACAAAGCAGATGTGTTCTCAATTCCATTGAAAATATAGTTTGTAACTTTTTTGTGTTTTTTATTTATTACAATGCCAGTAAAGTTCATTAAAGCTGGTTTGAAAGGCAAAAACAATCTGATACCTATTAAGTAGATCATGTTGTTTTATGAACATTGACGTTAGTCAAGAATTTTTTATAGTACCAGGCAATGCTGTTAGAGGCTAGTCCAGCAAAAGGCCTCCCTGGAGTGATGGCTGCTTCTTSCCCTGGGGAGATTTCCATTGATGTTAGATGCTCAATACTCTTATGCTGTAATGAGGGAGGGATTGATTCTGCCCGTSCTTCAATGTGATAGTAACTTTAAAAACTGCATCTATGGCATAAATAACTTSAGAAGTCTAAAAGTTCCCAAAATTAGGGTCTTAAGCTGTGATTTCCTTGGGATGTGAATGTTGCCTCCCTTTACCTGCAGGGTCTTGGCCCGCACGCAAGCTGTCGTGCACGTGAACTTGCTTTACTCTCTGCATTCGTGGTCTCGCTGAGACGCTGCCTTGGCACCAAGGCTGTACCGTGCCGGTGGCAGTGCTGCAAGCACCACGTAAACACTACTTTGTGTAGATGTGGGGATGGGTTAAAGAGCAGCAGTGGACAAGGGGACTTCCCTGAACCAGGCTAAGCTCTTGCTCTCTTTGTTTTTTCTCTTTCCTGCAGCTCAAGCCAGGTCAAAACAGCTGCCGAGACAGTGACAGTGAAAGCGCCAGTGGGGAATCGAAAGGTTTCCATCGAAGTAGCTCTCGGGAAAGACTCAGTGACGTAAGTAAAACTCCTGCAGCCAAATACTGCTCTGATTAACCCCTGGTGTAGTTTTCTGAGGGGTGTGAGTCGTAACAGGATTTAGTGTCTGGGATSGTTTGTTCCTAAAATCCCCTTCCCTTTGGGGGGTTGGGAGAGGAAGAGGTAACTTAGGTCTCCTGCCTCAGTTCAGTCAACTTCTTAAAGTTTGGTACAATATATGTCTGTGTGAAAACACTCATTCATTTTGAAATAGTTGAAGGCCATTTAATGAAGTTAAAATGCCCTGCATAGTTGAGAAGTGAGATGGCCTCTTTTTACCCCAAGTGGGGAAGGRAAAGAATGCATTTCTTTGGGCTAAATACTGTCTTTATGAAGAGTATTAGAGTGTTCAGAGATACTCAGATAATTTTTGTATAATGAATTGATATAACATGGCCAACAATAGCATAAGCTCTGCCTTTATTGCTCTACCTAAACCGCTGTGGAAGGTCCTAAGATGGCAGCTCTGTGGAGGATGTTTTTCTCCATTGAAGAATGCTGGCCATTCACTGAATGACATGCGTGAGTTATTCCGACATAGGAATGACTACAGAAATCTTTCTGTTGCTGCAATTAGATTATTATTTATTATGTGTACCATCACAATCCTTGAGTGTTTTATTCATGGCTCTGGGTCCTCAGTGCTACATGCTTTACAACACAGAATATAAAGACAGCCCTGTCCCAAAAGAGTATCTAAATTGGGGATTTTGTAGGTCAGATCCTTTGCTGGTAAAAGCATGGATAGCTACATCAGTCAGACCAATTTATATCAGCCAGCAATCTGGCCCTACTTTTAACTAACCCACATTTTGGAAATGGGGATTTTATCGATAGCATGTCCATGTAGATTTGGATGACAGATACCAGATGGTGTCCTCTATAGGCCAATCCAATAAAACTGAATTGAGCAAACACTGAAAGAAATACCTTTGTAARGGATACATTTCGTTGTGCGAATTTAAGCCCGAAGGCACACAGCCAGCAATTTTTGCTGAATTGTGTGTATCACTGGAACAGTTGCCTGATATTTTTTTTTTTCTTTGAAGGTGTGAAATCTGTAGCACTCTCTTTCCTCATCCCTTTGTCACATTATTTTAGAGGTCCATTCCTCCCCTAGAGCCAAACTTTATGGGTACATTCAGTTAGACACTTCAGAGCCTGCCCTTCATAGCCGTCAGGTGAGGTCAATCTCAGTGCAGTGCTGTAAGATATCTTTGGAAGAGGAGAGTGAAACCAGAGGAGATAATAAATAAATGCTCAGTACAGGTAGCAGTAGATGGCAGCTGACCGTCAGCCTGTCACTGTTGTCATCCTAGCTTGCACTGAGCCCTATGGCAGCTGAGAAGTCACTGCAATGAACTTCACAATTACACAGCACCTTCCAGCAACAAATTTCACAGCTCCTTACAAACATGGTTTTAATTTAGCCTTGTCACTCCCTTGCAATGTGCTGAGTGGAGAGCTCTGAGGCTTATTTGAGCTTCCCARCAGCTCACAGCATTGCAGTGCCAGACCTGGCAGTGAGAGCAGAGTCCAGTTCCCCTTCCACCGATCAAATACAAWTTTTCTCTGATGTTTTTACAATACTTTCCTTTTGTCTTGGCACTACGGCAAATTAAAAGGAAGTGGAGAGCAAATATAACTTCCCTAGTGCACCCRAGAGAGGACATAGGCATTCACAGGTTGCTCAAAAGGAACATTATGTAAATATGTGTGAAAATGTATGTATTAAAATTGTTATACATAGTTTATGTTTTGCTTAATAACTAAGTTCCTTTATGCTTTGATAATTCATTGCAATACAAGTATGTCTCTCTGTGGTCTGGTGCTGCCAGTTCAGCTGAGATTTGAAAAACATGCACGAGAGAACTCTCATCTTGCCTGATGTGTGGTGGCCTTTCCCAGACTCTTAAGACAAGTAAATACCATTCTGCATTTCTCTCTCTCCCGAAGACAAACACCCCGTGTTTTTAAATGACAGGGCCTTACGAAGTGGTAGCGATACTTCCACTTCCAGTTATGGGTGAGCCCACCTTGAACTGTCCTCTTAMACACAAAGATGCATCAAGAGCTTAATAAGGTTATTTTAAACAATGTCTTTTGAAGGAGTGAGTTGTCTAACGATATCTACCAATTACTGTCCAGAAAAAACTACAGACAAAAGAGTAAGTTTTTTCTGAAGATCCTTTTCTGATTTTAACACTATTTTCTCAGAAGAAATATGCAAAAAATTGTGTACTCAACAGAAGATAGAACAAAAATATAAAACATCGCAGGCAGATTAACCCTGAGGTCAGAAAGCAAATTTTGGACATGAATTCTCCACTGATGTAGCCCGACAGCATTGTAGGATTAAGCATGGCTACTGCATGGAAATATGTATAATGAATGAAGTGCATATACTCTAGGTGAATGATCAATTTTCAAATCTCTAGTTGTAAGTAAGCTGTTGAAACAGAAATGTTAGCTTCATGAGCTTTAATGCGGAGCCTAAGTGATAGCTTAGTGACAGATGCAGAATGAGGGAGACAGCATAATGAATATCCAGTTGCAAACTGACATGTCAGTGGCTTCATTCCCTCTCCTGTCAGATATCTTTCAACTCTGCATATTGTAAATGTACCTACAGTCCTTGGATAATGCAGATTGATGCAAAGTGTGTTTACAAGGGATGACTTCTTTCCAGGCTAATGAGATCCAAGCAGGTAATTTGCAGCATTTGCAAGAGAGGTGGTCAAAAATGAAAAGAAGATAATTCAATGAAAGGACCATGTTAAACAGGAGACTTTTCTCATAATAAGGCTTGAAATAGCCTCAGACAGTAGGAAGAGGAATATCTGATGTTCTTGTCAGATGCAGTGCAGTGAGACTGATTTCCATCAACTCCTTTCTTTGTCCTCATCTYGCACACGTGTACACACACRCACACACTCCTCTGTGAGAGAACATAATTAGCAGAGAACTTGACCTCTGCTAGATTAGGGATAATGATTGCTCGAATGCTCCATTGCAAGCATTTGACAGTGCCCTAATACATCTCCCCGTCTGAATTTCATAAACCCATTTCTCTCTGCCTTTCTCCCCTATATAGTGTTTTTTGGAATGACAACTTGTTTTTTCCTTTATGGGTAGAGGTAGCTCCAGGGGCCTAAAAGAGAAATTGGAGAGCTGCTCCTCCTTTATATATAGGGTGCTGTAGTCARTTTAATCTCATCAAAATCTTGCCAGTAGTAGAATTCATTTTGTTGAGATTTTGTTTGGAGACAAGATGGTAGCGCTTTCTCTTTTCCTCAGCTTGGAGCTYGGTCAACTTGTTTTCCTTACCTTTCTGTATGTGTTTGTTTTTAATTGAGTCTTCCCACTTTGGAATACATAGGGTGCTTTTTTGGCCATGTTTTACAAAACAGACAGGAGATTACTGGAGGAAAATGTGAGAATTACAGCTAACCTGGATGGTGAATGGACAGAGTATTCAGGGGTTTAGCCACCTCTTTGMTAATCAAAAGCAAAACAAAAAAACTGATTTCTTTGGTGCACATTCCTAAATTCCTAATCTACCACAGAAATGAAGCTCACACTCAGCTGTAAAGTCATTGCTAGTCCTGTTAAAAATCTGATGTCTGTGAAACAAGMCTTGCTCATCGTTTCGGTCATGGCGATGCGCTGGTAGTGCAAGCCTGCACTGATGGGAGAGGGCTGACAAGCTGCTTTGGGCACCCTCAGCTCTGCCTGCTGCTTCTGGTGTTGGTTGCAGGCTCTCAGTAAGGGGATGAATATAAAAGCCTCTCACGTGTGGTCATCGGCTGGGAGGCAGCACAGGTCTCCCAGTCTTGCCGCACAACAAACGTGTGAACTGCCTGGCCTCTGCTTGCTTTTGCTGAACAGAGAATCACAAGCTGGGAGAAATACCACTGGCATCTTTCWGTCTGGAATATTGTTCCAATTCTTGAATAGGGAGTGGGACAGGAATCTTTCCATTTGTCCCCTGCATGAAAGGTCTCGTCTTGGGCTCTCAGCAAAGCTGTCACGCTCTTTCATGAGTGCCTCCTTTTCCCTGGTGCTTTGTAGCTGTGTGCTCCTACTGCGTTGTGTACCTTGCGCTTGAGAATAGGTTACAGTGAGGTATCAAATGAGGAGTGAGTCCTGGAAGYGCCCTGCCCACCAGGTCTGTTGCTATCTGCTTCGGGAAGAAACGTGTCTATACCCCCAGCAGCGTGATCCTGTGGACTCACGGTTTCGGCCTCAAATATGGGATATCTTCAATTCTGTCTCCCATTCCTCCCACCTATGTATTGAGCCCGAAGAAAGACACATTGAGGAACAGTCTTTGGCTTATGTGCTCTGAAATCCTTAGTACTTTTCCTTCTCCAGAATATCCCCGTAATCTTGGCTGTATCTAAAGTGGAATAACTCCAGCAAAGCTCTGTGTGTGCATGTGTGTGCCAGAAGCTGATCAGCTGCAGTGGCTGCTTCTTTGTGTGTGTGTGTGTATGCGAGGGTGTCTGTGTGTGTGTTTGTGTGTCTAAGGTTGGGTGCTTAAATGCTTTGTTGCATTATGTTAATTCCTCGGCAGTGCAATCAAATTCATGTCGTAATTAAAGCTGTCAGTTGGAAGGCAAGCCAATCGCCAAGAAAACACAGCATAACAAATGAAGTGAAATGATTCTGCGTGTAGCTATACAATGCTTCGCCAGGCATGAAATTAAATAAGTAATTTGATGTTGACATCAGAAATTGAAATGATACCCACTGTTCCTTCATTCAGTCAGACCTGCATAAACAATAGCCAGAACAAATATGTACAACACAGTCTTTCTCCCCACCCAGCTCCCCAAGTAATGCACAATATATATGCAAAATGGGTATAACTGTGCCTTCCAAGACCTCAAGGATGTAATTTTCTTTGGTACACAATAAACTAATGCTTACATGAGGGTTACTACATTTTTGCTCCTCGGCCAAAAGTTCTTCTGTTTAAGAAAGGAAGGAAAAAAAAAAAAAAAGGAAAAAAAAAAAAAAAAAAAAAAAAAAAAAGGCAGAAGGAAAATAACAAAACCAAAACCATGTTAATTTTAAGCAAGTGACTTGCGTTTTGCTGATGGGCACCTGATGCAGGCTTCTGCTGGTGGTTGTGTGAATATCAAATAGTATATCTAACGTTGAATTTTGCAAAGGGTTTCGGAAAGTCAAACCATTACCTCTATTATAGGCACACTTTATATAAGAGATGTAGAACCATCCAGTGCAGRATCACGACTCAGCATGGGCTTGTAAAGATGCTGCATACACTGTATCACATTCATCAGTTGGTACCAAGGCTGGGCACTGGGTAGTAGGATCCTTTCGCTATTGGGAGTTRTCAAAAAAGGTGAGAAGCTGTCTTCTTGCATAGCCCTTGCTTCAGCCTATATGCTCTGTCAACACACAGTTCACAACACAGCTGACTTAGTCATTCATGCATGTGCAATACAGTCTTTCTTACTTCAGTTAAAAAGTTTGCAACTGTACTTATCCATATGCAGCATGCAACGTGTGAAGGGCTATATTTCCATCCAGCAAACACAAATTCCCTGAAAATGCACAGTTGTTTCTTTTCAGTGAAAGTCATTTGACTGCTATGTTTCAACTGTCCTCCCATAGCCATTGCAGCATTGCTTTTGAAGGAATGGAGATATTCAGTGGGAAATACTTGTTTGCTTATTCTTTTTTCTTCCTTTTTATTGTTTTGTTTTGATACTTGATCCTTCCAAAACTTGGAATAAAAAGCAGACAAAAATTACACACAGATGCAGAATCCAAGCTTTGGAGCTTTCAGCCTGTAAAGTAAGTTTTAAAAATTGTGAGTGAAAGAGTGGGACTCGATTGGCATTTTACATAGCTTAAACAAAAGAGGTTATAATGATTGCACGTGTTGTACTTGGGAGAGGAAGAGGTAACTTAGGTCTTAACTTAAATTAAAAGAATTTAAATGGCATGAAGCAGAAAGCAAAAATAATGTGCTTTACCAGGAAAGTAAATGCATTAGATACTAAACCGGAGTGTGCTGAAATGCGCTCTCTACCAGGTGTTGCAGAGCTGCAGTCTACGGGCCRCAGTGGCTCACAAAACGGTTGTACGTGGCCCACAAAGGGGACTTTCTAGCTGGAAACAGTAGCCAGGCTGTGGATGACTGGGGCTGTGGTGGTTACCAGGTTATTCCCAGCTGCGCGGTCACGGGATGTAGAGGAAAGCAGAGCAGTCGGGCAGARCCCAGGGGCCTCATGGCCTTGTGTCCCAAATCTGCACTGCCCGTTCCTCTGCACCACAGTGTGATGCTGCTGAAGAGGCRCTTTCAGAGACATCGTCACTGGGTGCAGGTGGGTCTTTCTGTGGGTGATGGTGGCAGAAGGAGCCTGAGGCCCCAGAACAGCAAGAGTGGGGCCAGAAGGAYTTAGGAATTTATTTATTTCTGTGGAGCTCCCCTTGCATGCTGATAACCAAATCTGTAGATTGCAGATCTTGAGTCCTTCAGCAGCCGCAGCATATAAGATAGAGAGTATTAAGGGGCGGGAACCACATACCTTCCAAATTTCCATAGCAGTTTTCTTTGTTCATATAAGATGTCCCGACAGGGTTTGTTGATTTTATGATAATGGTACCCTTAGGACTACCAAGATGATTTCCTCTTGCTAAGTCTTTARCTTCTAATGTCTTAAACCAGAAGGCCCTCCCCTATATGTATGTAACTTCTCTAAACCTCTCTTTTTATTAGTGCTTTGGTGAACACACAGTAATATTCTGATTATTTGCAATTAATTTTGTTGTTAATTTTAAATTTCTTGGCACAATCTATTTCTGCCGTGCCGAGTCCAGTAAAAAGATACCCCAAGCCCCTTGCCGGAGTTTATTTTCTTTTATGTTAGTGCTGCACTCTATGATCAGAAATCGAGGGAATTTGCTGTTAGGGTTCCCTGCAATATTGTCTCAGAACAGGGATGACAGTGATGCAAAATCTGCTTGTTTCCAATGGTTTGCCAAGGCTGGTTGGGGCCCCTGTAATCACTGAGCTGTGTCATTACTGAAAGTGAGGTGCTAAGGAACAGAAACAGAATTGAGCTATAGGAGTTAAAGACTGGTCATCTGGACTACCCGCTGCTCACTAGAGAATTATCCTCTGTGTTTTGCTTCTTTGTCCATGGAGTAGCCTGGCTTGAAGTGTTTCAGGTGATAGGGCTGTAGAGCTGGGAACTGTTCACCCTTTAATATAACAGCCAGTGACCTGGATTAGGACTGAGATGTTTAGGTCTCTCACCATGTCTCGAAGAGAACCTGCTGTGTAATCCCCATTGCTTAGATGAAAAACTAATGAAACAAAACCCTTTATCTCCTTAATTCCGGTGAATGTAGAGGTTATGATCGTGTCCCACTTAAACTGAATTTCATGATGCATTTTTGTTAAACATTTAAACCTTTTTATTATTTTCCATSGTAGTAATATTAGTTTTAATTGTTTTTGTGGGTTCGAGTTTTGAAATCTATTTCTCACTGTAGATATTTGTTGTTTGTTTTTTCTTTTCTTTTTAAATCCTTGGTTTGTCAAACAGTATGGACATCCAAATGGGAAATTGTAGTGAGTGCGTTCTCCAGGAAACGGTACATTGACTGAAGCGGCTTCTCTGTGCCTACGCGTTCTTTACATTTCAGACTACTAATTATGTTTACAAAATGTCTCATTTTAGAAAAGCACTATGTGTGTACTAACCAGGGCCTTTCGGGAATAAATTGGCAAACAGGTCATACACTGAAAAAGTCATCCAAACCCACCGGGCTTTTTGTTTTGAAGTCAGTCTACATTTTTTTCTTTTCCCCCTCCCGCCTGCCCCTTTGTGGCCACAAAGCTGAGTAGCTGGAGTCCAGGGCATTGAATGTCAGCATGTCAGGGAGGCTGGTTGATGAGTGTCTGTTTAGTCTCAGTGCAGGGCGAAATGCCATCATTAATTCATTACCCAGCTGCCTGTCAAATAAATTGGCAATTACGTCCACCGCAGAAGCTTGGAATTCAGTAAATAGCACGTTACCAGTTCAGAGTCGTTGAGAGATGTAAAGGGAAAAATTAAGCAACACCGTGTTTGTTTCAGTAGCAGATGACAAGGGGCAGCACATTGGTGCTGTGATGTAGTGATGAAAAGCTTGGAAAGGGCTGGTAATGAGCTATGTGGATTGGAACGTGTTAAAAACCATCGCTGACTTTCCACTTTGTCTTTGTGTTTTATTGCAGAGCTCAGCTCCTTCCAGCTTGGGAACAGGCTACTTTGTAAGTGTATCTCAACTTTAACACATGTGTCTCTGAACAGCATAGCATTACTCCTGAAACGAAAGTGCCTTATTATATGGAAACAAGCATAAATAACCTATCTCAGTTTGCCCAGTAGGTTAACTTATCTTTTTCTATTTCTTCCTCCACGAATGCATTGTAAGTAGTATTTCAGACRTGGTGGTCAATGTTTTCCTGAACTAATCAGGTGTCATGTTAATTACTACATAAATTCCAACAGTATTTAATTTACACAATTATAGCAAATAAAATGAACCATGGTCTTACCAGCTTTCTAATCTGAGATGGTAGGATCTTGATTTCCCCTTGTACCAATTCTCATTGATTCATAGACTTTAAAGAGCCCATTACAGCAGTCTTGTCTCATCTCCTGTGTACCACAGTCCAGAGAACATGACACAGTGATTTCTACCTGTTGGTTAAAAGCCCCATGTCTCACAGATCATCTTGGAAAACGCAGCTGTAATTGTATTTATGCTAGATTTACATTTTACATCATGAGAAGAGGATCAGGCCCCAGCTGGTTTGATAATTGATCAGTCTTTTTTTGTTATTTATTTCARTGCCCCTTTATTGATCTAGCAGTCTATATTCATACCTTTCTATCTGTTTATTCCCACATTCATCAATATGCCTTTTACTTGCACAGAGAAGTTTGGGACTGAAAAATGTTTTCCAGTCCAGCCAATGCAGTGTTTATTTTCCTCCAAGATTTGTATTTAAATTGCTCATACCCTGTTTCACTTGTAACTTACGCTATATTCTCCAAGCATGTCTTTTCTGCCTTTATAATATCTGTAGGAGAAATAGAGCATTGCCTATGTCCAAAAACAGGTGGGTAAAATGCAGTGAGACTTTTTCTGTGGCATTGCTCTATATRGTTAATAGTGTAATCAAAGCCTGCTTCTATCTTTTCATCAAACTCTGGGGAAATGAAAACTATATAGTATTGGATTACATGATGGAAAAACTTTGTTGCTCTCTTGTCAGATTCTCAGAGAGTAATTTTCTTTCATTAGTACATGGTGAAATTTAGTCTTTTTTTATAGAGGTCTGTGATCCTCTAAGAAAGTTATGGGATTAAACTCTGTACGTGTGACCTCACATGTAAACTGTAAAATGCAAGCACAAAAATTGCTTAATACCTGGAGAAATGCCGTGTCCTGCTGGATTTACACTGGACTTCTGCACAAACTGAATGTTTGTACTTCTGCCAGCGGTAAGGTCTGAAAAGAGCATTATCAATTGAAAAAAGTTTTGTAGTAGTTTTTCTAATTACACCAAAGCACAAACCAGTGTAAGGTAAGTTGTGAAACAGGAAAAAAMTGGTTTACTTTTTTCAGCATTTCCCTTGTTTTGTGTCATATGTATTTTTCAGAGGGGAGGGGATGAAGGGAAAAATAATATCAAATGGSTCAATGTTTATTTTGCATTAAAACTAAAACTTGACTGTCTTTCCATAATTCGGAGTGAATTGCTTTTCTTTGTCTGGGCACTTAAAATTCAAATCATATGAAGATATACAGACATACTCTGTATATCTTCATATATATTTGGGATGGAAGGCTTTACCATATATAAATAAGCCTTGTTCTCCTTATAGCAGGAGCTGAATATGCATGGTTTAAGAACAATGTTCAGCTTCATCTTTAGGAAGCAGAGGTAACAGAAGAAAAGCCATCTGCTGTTCCCTTGCACCATACTGCCTGTGGGTTGGTCCAGTAAAGTGAAATCTGGAAGGTGTCAACATCCCCTATGCTCCAGCAAAAAGCTTGAAAGTTTTCAGTTCTCCCGAGTTAGGGATTTAGTGACAAGATGCAGCTTGACATCTTCTAGTGCCAATGTATTGGCACTTTAAATCATACTAATTTGGATCTGTGTAGGTCGAGGAGACATCCCCTATTAGGTTCCATTAGTATGTTACATTTAACTGCACTGTTTGTTATGTATAGTCATAGTAATAAGATTTCTTTAGCTTTCTTTTTCTTTCTTCACTAATAGCTGAGTAGATAGAAAATGTCCTTCAGTTTCGATCTTAAAGTTATTTTTACACTTACGCAGTCTTGGGTGAAACGTGGAGGGTTTTTTTCCTCCCTTTTCGCTTTGGAAAATTGTTTTTAGGATTATCTTGCTTATTGTTTTAAAAAAGTCCGTACCCTTATTAACTTACATGGGGCAAATAAAACCCAGATGTGTTTTGCGGTACCAGACAATGAGAAAAATGCTCCAGAATGATCCAATTAGCATGTGTTTCTGATAAATGTAATTATTGTATTATCAAAGTGCAAAAGAATATGCACTTGAATTGACTTCTTTTTTCCAAARCTTTTAACTAGAAAAGACTGTTAGTTTTTGTGTTTAATGTTAACCCAGAACATCAAAACAAGGGTCATTGGTCTCAAATAAAACAACAATAATTTTTAGTTTAATAGATAATAATAAAGCTTTTGCCTGTGGAAATTATTGATCAACGTATGTTGTACTTTGGACTACAAAATGYCACGTACTGTAGCGCACCAAAGGAAACATAGGCAACCAGGTAAGTTAAAATGGACTGATGGTAGATTCGCTGTCCAGGCCCATCTACTACAGAAACCAGAAAMACAGATGGAAACAGGTTTTATTCAGAAATGAATGAACACTGAGGTATGGATTAAGTAGCTTATATTTGCTGTTTAAATCCAAGTATTAGTGGAATCTTTGTGTTTTTAGGCCATGTTACCTAGCGTGTACGTAATGGAGATAATACTTGTCAGACTTGGAATCTCCTTTAAGAACCGTGCTTATGCCAGGCACTCGAGTTTGATGGGTGGAGGGTCATGTGCCTGCAAAGTTTGTGGATGCTGTGCATGCTACAGCAAAGCAAAAGTTACTCTTGGATCCTTTATAGAGAGCCTCCTGAGGTCACTGAGTGTTCAAGGAAACGTTTATAAACCTGACACTTCCTAGTAATACAAAATCATTTTTTAACATCTGTTTGATAGTTCCATCCTAGTAATTCATTATGCACTTMCAGTAGTAGTGGTGAAGGCTGAAATCTTACCTATTTTTATGCTATAACTAGGTAAATTTCTGAATGGCAGAGTTGGAGACTGGATTCTTATGTTCTTGTTGCCTCTACGTTAGTCCTTCTTGATAAGCAGTAGGTAAAGGAAAAATTCACGTGCTCTGGGGAGGGCATTCATACTGCCTGCTTTGACAGCCCACCTTCTTTGTGAAGTCAATGGAGAGGGTTGGGAATCTCCATCAAGTGATTCAKCCTAACTCATACCTAACCGGGGTGATCAGAACTGCCACTGATTAAACAGACTTTCTAATTAGATGCCTTCAGCAAAGCGGGACACGTGTGAGTAACCACTGAATGAGTGTTAACGATGCAAAGTTGTTGAGGAGTTCTAAGTACCTCTACAAGTTTTTTTTAAGTTAGGAACAAGTTATCTTCTACTTCTTTCACAAGTGCTAGTATGTTCAGTAGATTTTGTTGAAAAGCCATTTTTGTTGTTGCTGGAATCTGTTTCACCTGTCTTGGCACTCCTTGTCAGAGTGGACGCTTTCCTATCCTTTTACATGTTATTAAATCAGTAGTCAGAAAAGAAGAGACAGCAGTAAAAATCATTCTAATTCTCCTATAAGCCTTTTGTATTGGCCTGATTTTATTTTTTTTTAATGGGGTCAGTCCAGTTTATGATTGGTGCATSTGAAAAAAGATTCAGATGTGCTGTTAATATTGGTGCGCCCTAAGAAATCATAACTAAATACTTCCTGGAAAATCTCCCAGTTGTCTTCGATATTTTCTGCATTGCAAATTGTCATTGTCTCTCATCAAAGATAAATTATAAGGTAGATTACATCTCATCGAGAAGTCAGATAATTGGAAAGTAGTTAGAATTTTAGGAGAAAAACCCACCTTTTTAGCTTTAAAAGAAAAGTTATTTGAATTTGAATTATGTGAATTTTTAACATTGTCCAACTGTCTATGATTTCAGGAGATTGAGAGAGATGTTTTAGAATATGATTGGAGTTTGAATAATTGTRAAAGCCTTTTCTCTTACCTGACTGCGAAGAATGATTTTTGCTAGTTTTCTTTGTGTATCTYGCACCCAGCCAAATTCGCGTTAAAGGATACAGGTGGCTCATTGGTTTGCAACACAAAACAGAACAGAAATCAAAACCTAAATAACTGAGTATTTTATTTTTAAACGACAAACCAAATTCCCAGGATTGTCAGGTTCTTTGGCAACTGTACAGTTTCTCTGTTTATGGCAACTTGTTACCATTTCTTCCATTGGTCTGCTTCTCAAGTCTTTGTGGCAATTTCTGAGGGTTTTTGCTCCTTTTTTTTAATGCTTATTTTTGGTTAGCAGTTTTTTTCCCAAAAAGCACAGAGTTTGCAGGTTTTTCAGAGCTGGATAGAATTTGGTAATAAGTTGGTGATAGAAACAGTATTGGGGAGTTGGAAGGGAGAAAGAAACTCCTGTGACGCTTCTTTTCCAAACAACGCACTTGCTCCACCTTAAAAAAAGGAAGAAAAACGAAAAATGTGATTTGCACATGGGCCGGTGACTCAGACAAACATAAATCGTGAGCGTATTCCCAAAGGCTCTAGCTAATCAGTTGTGCTATCCAATTTGGCCCTGAGTGGGTTCAGTTCAGCAGATGTTTGCGTAGTTACAGCATGCCACTGGGACACTGCGTTGTGCAATGTTGCATTACATTACTCAGAGCTCTAAAAACCCATCCCAAGGAGACTAAGTGGAGCACCGGTGGTATTAGTATAGAGATGATGGAAAACCAGAATTTGGCCTAGATAAGGCCAGCTATTTCACTGTGCAGTAAGACTGATTTCCACCTGAGATGTTACCTTACAGAACAAATGGGGAATTAGTTATACCAGCACATTCTCTGGGCGTGTATTCTCAGACAGAGCCCTTAAAACCGGTAKATTTTCCTTCATTGCCTGGTCTATATATGCAATGGCAGTCATCCTAAGTAGCCTATGTTTTGTTCTTTGAGGTGATCAAATTTGTGATGTTGTTGACTCTCTTCAGGTGGGAGTGTGCTGAGAGACTCCATTCTAGGAGAGTACAGTAAGACCCGTTAGTTTCCACAGGAGAGAAACAAACAGATTAGATCAAAAGTATCATTTGGAAGAGGTTTAAGAAATTCAACAAGCTAATGTTACAGAAGGGRTACAATACTTTACTCCACATCATGTACATATGATGTTGGTAAATAAAGAGTTGTTGTTCTTGCAAGTAGGTTAAGTTGCTCAGTTATTTTTAGTGCTTGACCTTAGAAGCCAAACGTTTAAATGTATTTTGCTTACGTAAAARTGTGTATCCATCTGAAATACTATGAGGTCTACAAAAGCACTACAGCAGTGGCTGTTTGGATGGCACCACACTTAATAAACTRTCATGTCCCCTGTGACTACAGTTGAAAAGACAATCCTTGTTATTCCRTGTTTGGCACTATAAATCATTGTTAACAAATCCTAATTTGCTTAGTAGGGTAATGAATGATCTCCAATTTTCTCACTGTAATTAGTTTTACCAACTATTATTGTGAAGTGTGTGCTGAAATCCATTTTAGCTCCATTTTAAAATCTCCGTGTGCCCATTCTTTGCAGAAGTGAAGCTGACAACAGCGGTTATGAATCTTCTGATAGTAAATTCAGGTTTAAGAACAGTGGACAAGATCCCCAGTAGAAATCTCTCTGTGGGTCGTAATTGCCTATTAGTATTTGCAGACCTCAGTGGAGCAGATTTGGTGTGGAGCAGTGAGACCTGGAAACCCTGGTGTTTATCTGAAATCTTTTAGGTGTTTTCTTTTGTTTTCCAGGAGCCGTTGAAAATGCAGTTTATTGTAACAGCTGCTGTAAGGGAGACATCATCATTGCCAACTAAATACATTACGGGTAATAAAATCTACCCCAGGTCTATTAATTTTAGCATTTATAAACTGTAGTGCTGTTCCTAGGGAGGACTGAGACTCATTAAAGAGTTTGCTAACAATATGACCATCAAAGCAAGAAAAACAGCAAAAGCAGGCGTATGTATATTTCCAGCATCCTRCTAATCATGATGAGAATAGCTGGAGCAAAACAACTGCTTTTGGAGAACAAAACTGTGTATTTTTCTACAGATTAAGAAAAACACTTAGTATTAACTCAATGTTTGAGGAATGTTTAGGCAAGCAGAATAAATGACCTGRGCTGGAATTTGATCAAGACAGGTCTCTACTCAGATGGTTTTAAACAGAGATGATGGTCTGAGTTATTTTTGCAGCCCTTCTGAATGGTATTGCCCCATACATTGTAGAGCCCTGCCCTAATGCATGCTYGTGCTTTTTGAATAAAATGCTTTGAATTTAAAATATTAATCCTTACAGTCCTTCTTTGAATTGGGTGAAACTATATTGTCCAAATCTTGAACAAGGAAAGCAGTACACAGCAGCAGTTTCTTCCCCAACTAAGCAGAACTGAGATCAGATTTCAGAATTTCAGGTCTTTCAGGTTTGCCCCCTCATTGCTGAAACACAAATTTTTCATCCTCTGTCCAAACAGTGCAGTGTTTAATTTCTTTAGGACAGACCCCAGATACATTTGGTGATTCAGGAGACGATGTTCCCAAGGAGTTATCACTTATGTTGAGCAGTGCTGAGCTAGCGTGTGCTTCTCTTGGGGGGCCTTCAATCTTCTTCTTGCCCAAGACCACTCYTCCTTTAGTTACTAGAATTGAGCAGGTCTGTGCTATCTGTGTAATATCTTTGGCTTGATTTTGCTGTTCGTGTGGTTCCTGTGCGTTTCTTTCTGGCATGATGTTACRTTTAGTGCTCTTGTGTTTCTTCACCAAATGCTTCGAGCTTGTTAGTCCCTTTTCCTTCTGCTTCTGTGTATGGTTCTCCACTTACCTTGTTGGAGCCATCTTTTTCCCAAAGGTAATGAATGGGATGAACGGAGATGGCGTAAAGAAAGAAAGGAAGGGAGGGAGAAAGGAAAGAAATAAGAAATTTTATTTATTTGAAGGAGTGGTAGGAAAATCTCCGTTATTTGCCAGAAGGGTCTCTAACTTGTTATCGCCAGAAGAGAGGAGTGTTGCAAGTGGTTGGTGGATAACTTAATTTACAGTTTAAAAACCTTGAGGCATACTCAGTACATACTTTTAATGGTATTTCAGGTGAACTTACTTAATAATTTTTTTCCAAYAAAAATCAATTTAGAAAAATCAAGACATGATCATTTATGAGCAAATTTTTAATTTTATAATTTCCTCTTCTGGAGTTTATAAGATTTATGTAAGTAGCAGAACTTAAGATTTGCTGTCAGTCTAAATTTGGTCTCTAATGCCCCATGTTACATGTAGTTCATATTTTGCTCATCAGCTCTTGCAAAGCAAAAGAATTATTTTTTTGTGTTCCCCCTCTTTTTCTCTCTCTCTCTTTCCCATAACATATGACACAAATTGCAAATGTGAGCCTGAATAATAAAGAATTGCTTCACTGATTGCTAAACATGCATTATGGTGCTTTTAAACTCATTTCGGGTCATCGTACTGCAAATTAGTTTGATTGCAAGCAGTTATGCTGTCATATACAAAGTCTTCATCTTCCAAGGGTCTCAGTTTCATATCATTAAAAGAGAATGCTCAATAGCATTGAATGTATTTATTGTATGTTTAATATTTTGGAGKAAAGATAGTGTTGGGTCTCTAGAGGAGATTCTGTATCATTTCATGAAAAGAAAAGGGATATGCAATCCCTGAGTAGAGTGCTTCATTGGTAGTCCTGGTTTTGTATCATAATTGAAGATAGTTGACCRTGTTCTATATGAAACAAGAGCCAGTTTGCTCTTGTTACTGAAGTTTTGAAGTTGTTGGAATTTTTTTGTAACCCAAGTGGAAAGAGCAACACCGGACTGTTTCTGATGCAAATTATCTGCTGGTGTTACTGTGTGTGGTGAGATTTTACTCAGAAAAATATAAAATGAGCATTTTCTCCTATGTGCATTTAAAATAAATGGAAAACCTTGCAAGATTTCTGCATTAGGTAACTCGAGAATTTGTAGAATAGCACACTCTTGTGCAAAAAGAAGGGATTATGGCAAAAAGCATTGTGGTAGAAAGGACTTAAAAGGATAAAATCTGGTGAGTTCCCTGAAAAAAGTGTTTATGGTGGTGATTGTTTGGGTCAGCGCTATGCTGGAAACACCTAAATGTTGAGTGCTGTGGTGAGATGGCGTGAAAGTTCATCCTGCTGTCAAGCACGGGAGCTGTGTGCCATTCAGGTCTGCTGTGCGGAGATGAAATGCAGAGCTGCTGTGCAAACTTGGTGACCTTGGAAATCACCGATACTGTCATTTGACTAACTGATAGGRTTACTCTGGAGAAAGATAGTGCTAAAGCCTCTAAGGAAATAGGAGTATGCAATATGGATGGATTAATGATGAGGAGAAGCCRTGTGATGGTATTGTTTTGATGTGAGCTTCCATTTCACCATTTTCTGAAGAAATACTGTCTCTCCCTCGCTTTCTCATATTTTAGAAGAATACTAATTTAGGCTACATCRTATTATTTAATCTTTTAAACAATAGATCCTTTTCTTCCTGCTAAACTTACAAGTAAGGAAATACTAGTTTAGTTAAATAGGGAAGACATTCCCTTAATACTGCAGGCACTCAGTTCCAAAGCTTGCCCAAAGTACGACTTGTTCCTATGTGAATGATTAGTGTTATGGCGAATATTAGTATATTCTTCTTTTGAGTCACTTGGAGGGTAGTAGGATTGTACCTGAAGCAAAGAACACATCTCCTGATTGCAAGAATTAAGGCTGAATTTCACAGAAAAGAGTCCAATCCTCTTTCTCAGCCTTTTATCTCAGAACTCAAAATTGCTGTCTGATAAAATGTAGGACACCAGATTGAATTACTTCATTGAACCAGTGCTGTCCCCTGTTAATGGTAATTGCACGGATATAGCGGTCTTTCTTGGCAACATCTCGGATATTTACCTCCCACTGTTTTTCAATTCAAACCTTTGATGAAAATATTCCCAGTACTTCTTTAAAGCAGACACCCAACTGTCTTTCTTGACAAAGGCAAGGTCTTTAAATCAGATCCTGACAATTTGTGACACAGCAGTCTATCTAAATCACCTTTTACCTATGTCACTGTGTCATTTCCTGAAAAAAAAAGTGTCCATCAGAGGAAGGTTGCTGAAGGCTTGGTGCTCGGAGAGTCTGTGTGTGTGTCAGTGTGGAGCTGGAAGATTTGTCTGTTTGTTTCAGTGGAAGTAATTAGGTGAAGGCTCATAAAGTTGCAATGCATGCTGTAATGGTTCATTATAAATGTTTGGGGTACTTTGTCCATAAGAAAAACATTATTAGGTTATTGCTGTTCTCAGACCATTAGGAAGTGGAGGTTTTTTGACGGCTTTTCCTTTAGCAGTGGTAAATCTGTTTAAAAAAAGAAAAATCAGGGCAAATGTTTTCTTCTTTGCTACACCTGAGGGTTAATGTGCATTCAGCTGAAGTAGCTTRTTCACCTCCTGGAATCTCATCTCACTTGATGTTCTGAACTCTCCCTCCCACAGAGAGATATGGACGCCACATCCACCATTCGCTGTAGCAAATGCTATTGTTTCAAGCCATCTTGCATCATGATGAGTAGTCCTTTGATTCATGCAATCAGATCAGTGCAGATTTCATTACTGAGGAGCTTGCTGTCTAGCTTTGTTGCAAGATGGCGACGGTTCACTCATGCTAGAGGGTTTKCCAACAGATCTCTTTGCTGAGTATGCTTTTGGTACCAGCTCAAGGTTGGCATGTAGTATCAGTGGAGTTGGCCATATTGCGTAGCATCACTGAGTTTGTACCAAAAGCATACTCAGGTTATTGCTGTTCTGAGACCATTAGGAACTGAAGTTTTTTTGACAGCTTTTCCTCTAGCAATGATAAATCTGTTTAAAAAAAAAAAAATCAGGGCAAATGTTTTCTTCCTTGCTACACCTGAGGGTTAATGTGCATTCGGCTGAAGTAGCTTATTCACCTCTTTTTCTAGGAAAAATCTGTGAAAATCACTTGCTTGTGAATGAAGAGAAAGTAATTTATATGAGTATTTATTATGAAAGTTTTAGCTGTTCATTTTATTCAGTGACCTATATAACAGTGCTCTTCAGCATAGAGACGGTGCCTACCTATGCATTTGTGTAGTACATTGGGTAGATTTCTAGCTATTACTGTAATAGAACTTCTTAATATTAATAATATTGACTAATTGCTCCACCTTAGCAGATGAAGAGAGGTTGTTGTTAAATGGCAGAATAGACACCAGCTATAATAAAAGATGGTTAGCAAAGTGTTAATCTTTGCCAAGGAGGATGTGTCTGTCAGAGATGGTGATGAAAGGTGAGCTTGGAGGGAAAAAATGACTGTTCTACCCTGCGCAAGTGCGTGTGCTAGGCTGGTTCAGAGAGTGAAGTTCAGGTTTGGAGTGGCATCACTATAGCACATGATGACACTCGTGCCATTTGGAAATGAAAGAAACCTTTCAAACAAAGAGCTGGACTGTTGGGTATATCAGTAAATGCAAGAGGAATATGTTGTGGTTTCAAGGAATCATTTCTGACGCCAGATGGAAGGTTTTTCATGGTGCACTGTTGAAAAAAAAGGTAGAAAGGAAAAAGAGGGATTTAAGATTTTTTAAAACACTTTAAAAAATTCTCCAAGAAGAGATGCTCTTGCAATTTCGAGTTCCCTCTGCTGTGATGAGAAATGGAGAAGGGAAGAGAACTGCTACCTCTTCTCCTGCTCCTGTGCTTACCTTTCTATTTGTCAGATGGCTTCTGAAGATGGAAATAATTTGTTTGGTCAAACAGTTTAATGGCATTGCCACGCTTATGGTATCCAGATTCCACTTTCTTTGTTGAAATATGGCACTAAAGGTAATAATTGAAATATTTGTACTACTGTGCTTTTGCACAGTAGTAGCAGTAGCCCCAGAAATTTTCCAACTGCAGCCCCTGTTTCTGTAGGCAAGTGCACGCACACACAGAGGTTGGAGAATTGGCAGCACAGATGCTGGGAAAAGGAGTGTGTTTTGGGGCTCTCTGAAAGGCTCTGCTGCTAGCTAGTCCATCTGCAGAGAGATCACTTACACCTGGTGATAAGCCATGCTCTTCTCTCTTCCTGCCTCCCCCGCAATATTAACATCTGGCTTGCAGGATTGTTTCCACCTTGAAGTGGCAGCTGTGTCAGAGGCGATGTGCTCTCACAGCAGAGAACGGAAGCACAAGCAAACCTGAACCCCATGCTGGCAAATCCATGCAGGCACCTTCTGAAAGCACTATGTCTTCTGCTATATGCTTAGAGTTGCCAGCTTGGAAAAGGCAGCCGTGAAGCCTGGGATGCTGTTAAACACCACCGAGGACTTGTTTGCCTCCTCCCCATTCCCCCTTCCCCACTGAACACAAACTGTGAGAAGTCCAAGAACCGCTGTGGTGCCAACAAGAGCAAAATTACTTGCAGCTGGTGAATGCCACCTGCTCCTGCCGAAGTTCAGCCAAAACAGTTTCCTCCCCGGAGTGCCCTGGAGTGGGGAATCCAAAAGCTGTTCAGAGCAGGGCGGTATTTAGTGTGGATGGGGAAGAGACATTGCAATTCTTGCTTGAGAGCAGAGTGTGTTACGCAGGAGGTCTCAAGTACTAATGGCTGTCTCTCCTTTCCCTTTCCAAGCTCATTCAAATCACCCCTTCTGCATTCTTCCAGTATGTTCCTTATGAATATTAATTCAACCCTCTCTCCCTTTATATGCCATCCTTTTTCCCCATCCAAGCTAATGCAAATTTAATGTTGTTTAAAAAAAAAAAAAAGTCCTGCAAATGATGGCGAGAGCAGAGTGTCTTCCTTGAAGGCTCTCTGATATATTAATGCAATGACACCTGATGACATTGTATTTTCTTCTGTGGTAGAAGCACTCCTTGACCCTGAGGAAGGAAAAGAAACACCCTTCCTTATGATTCCCACTCTGTTTCTTAATAGCCTTCCTCATTCATCCCTAGCATCATTTGTTTGCCCGGTGTTTCCCAGTAGTTTGCAGATTATTTTATGGTTTTTGTTCACTAAGTTCATATTGCTTACTTAAATTACCTGTGGTATAGAAACAGTAAATAAAAGGACAACATCATTGTGAATTCATATCAAGAGGCCACTTAGCAGCCCTCTGATCACCATATTCTTTCTTATAGAATACTTCATCAGTTCGAAGGACTTTGTTCTGATTGAATCAGTAAAAGTTTCGTTGTATTTAACTAGAAAACTATCAGTGCCCCAACGTCTACATTCATTTATTTAAAGGAAGGATTTGAAGAATGTTGTTGTTGAATTGGCCTGCTAACAGTTTTATCAAGTTYGTGCCTGGCTTTAGGCATAGGGAGCTCAGTGAGATGTCTTACACAACAGGCACTTGCTTAGGTACCTTTCAGAGTCAAAGCCTAAGTTTATTAATTTTCTTGGTTGTACCATCATTAGTCATTGCTTCTTGCTTTCATTTTTGTAGTTCAGTTCCCAGTGTTTCTTTCTTCTTTCCTCTGCTATCATTGTCTGATTTTCATAAACCTGCTATGAATTTGCTCTTCATTCATTTGTCGGCTCAGTCATAAAGTCTTTTTTCTTGTCTATCTGCAATACAAATGCCTGGAGTGATAATAACTAAGTCCTCTTTACTATTTCTTGAAAATATCATCTAGGATGTTTATCTGAAGGTAAGTTTTCTGCAACTTGTTGAAAAAGATAAAGCAAGCTTCTGACAGCATATGAGATAGTGATGATACTCATGCTGTCACACGCTCACTTGCATATATAATTTCAGRTGTGAAATTAATCATATTATTATTTTGCTATTGGTAGCCTTGTTTCCTAAAACTTCTCCAGGTCCTCTCTAGGGACCTTCGTGAATGGAGTCCTCTACCTGATGTTAATGATAAATATGTATGAATATGTATGAACAATTGAAACACAGGTTTTTTTGAGAAGTGGTAATCCCTAGAAATTCCACTGACACCCTSTTCTGTTTCTTCCATCTTTCCCTTCCTCATTCCACATTGCCAGGAAATTTGTTGCTTCTAATATAGGATACTTCTTTGGAGGAACTAATMATTTCCTTTCTATGCATACCCCAGAGGAATGTGAAATGCTTGTTCCCTATAAAAGGATGATTGTGCTACCTAAAAGTGCATAGAAAGGCAGCACAGTAAAAATAGGTCGCAACCATTATCTAGAGGTCATTGCATCAAAACTCCCTTTTGCAGTTTTCCCTTGAAAAACAGCTTCCCTGACCCAGGAGGTCTGTTTCTCTCCTGTGTTTCTGTGCTCATGTTTTCCATAATGCTTAGGGCCTGAATAGGGATGTGTTTTTCCCTTCTTTCTTTTTTCAATTTTTGTGTCAGCTGACTGTGTTCATATAGCTAGAGAGCAGTAAAGTATTTCATCTATTGAATGCTGCATCTAAAATAGATTAAATTAGTGTTTATTTAACTTTTTACTGCTGACTTACAGAATTATTTTTAGTCTGGTTTGGATATATAACTTTTTCTATTAATTTACTGCCATGCTCTGCTTTGATTGCTTTTTTGCAGTGGTGTCAAATTGTATGCTACTTTAATATTTTCTCCAAGATGCTCTCTTGATTAATTCTACGTTGGATATTTATACCACCAAGAAGGATACTACTTAGAAATTCAGTTTCTTAATAAATACCTATTTTTAAAGCTCATACCTCTCTGGATTAAAGTGACTTGATTTAACTTTAGTTGATCACACTTTGTTTCATGAAACTTTTGCATATACGTTGGAAGAAAATATTTTCCTGCATCATGAATCACGCATATGGCATAGTTGATAAAGGATCAAAGGGGAGGTGATTTTGGGATGATGTGTAAAGCATATTGGTTTAAATGTCTATATAGTACCAGAATGATTTCTATTTTGGTAATATGACAGGATCTCAGTAAGAGGCTGAGAGTTCCTTTCATTAGTTCCTATATATGTACATTAACAGTCCTTGTCTCAAAAAGCTCATAACTGAAGTTAACTTTGAAGTTTGAGATTAAAAAAAAAAATAAACCACTGGAGAGGAGATGATGTCACACAAAAATATTATGTGTAAATAACTAAGTGATCTTAAAAATCAGAAGCCAGTTCACAGATGCTGTCCGTAGCCATTAGTCAATGTGTTTATGGATGTGAAAAGGCACAGGATTAAAAAAAAAAATGGTACAAGTCTAATACCAGAGTTTCGAGTTTTGTGTTGGCCAGTCTAGTTCCATTGGCTTCACCAGTGCTGTGCCAGGTTACTCCAGCTGATGACCTGGTCTGTCTTATTTAGCAAGTAATAATGCAGTCATTAGGTGTCTAGGGACTGGCATACTTCACAAATCATTTTTTTCTGTGTAACTTCCTAGGAAATTACTACTTTTTGTTGGTGTGGTGGTTTATTTTTTTGCTTTTTTTGCTCTAGGAATTTATACACAGCAAAACGGATGTTTTCATGTGCTCTTAAATTTGTTTCTTTGCGTAGCCCATTACAGTTGACCTTTCTTTACACCAAAAAATGGTCCAAAGAATTGTAATTCTTCTTGAGACACACGGTTTTTGAACTAGTCCTATTTGTCAGGTGCTAATTTTTGAAAGAAACCATGATATATTACTATAAAGCATGGAGCATGGATGTGAATCTTGCAGACACGTCCGTTAGCCGTGGCAGCCATAGTTGCTCTCGCYATCTGAAGTCTCCAGGCTATACCATGAGTGCTCCTGCACCTGCTTCACTGGTCAGCATTTAATAGATTTAACCACAACTCTAGTATTTTGCTTTTTAAAGCTCATGTGGTTGATTTTGTCTGTGGTGGGCAAAGGTGTACTCACATGATCCCTTCTGCTGGCTGCGCTGTACATGTGGTAACTTCCAACGGGGGAGCAGTAACAACCAGTAAGGGGGTTGCAGTGTCTTCCAACTGCAACAGCTGGTTGTAAAGTTAACATCTGTCCTGGCCTCAGTCTCAAGATTGTCAGTGTTTTCATATTGATGAATTGAGCATTTGTATGGTTTACATAAAAACATTCAATTTTAATGGCTTTTCTTTTGCTTTTTTGCAAATGGCTTTGCTTTTTGCTTTTTATGTCCTTTTGAAGGAAAAGCAAAGCGCTTGTATGTAGATTTTTTTTTTTCTCCCAAAACACCTAGGTATATTCTCTGCTGATGGAAAGGCCTTGTTGCTTAGTGATAAAAGCAGTGTTTCTCACATCAGTTTAAATTTCACTCTCCTCTCTTCACAGTCTCATCTCAACAAAGCATAGGTTCWAGTTTAAACGCACGCTTACATCCATTTTATTCAGGAGAGCGTGTAAGCACACATGTATAACTGAAGTCAATGGGATTTAAGTGTGTGCTTCACTTTAAAGCGTGTGCTTCACTGCTTTCCTGAATACGGGGAGGGGGGTGTGTTGATCTAAGTGGTTTGGAAATTACAGTGGCCTTGGACGTGTTGGTTCYTTTATCCATCTGGAAAAAGGGCTACTGTGAAATTTAATAAGTACTGTTCACACTTTGAAACTTTTGTGTAAAAYACAGTTGTTTCTTTCATACTCACCTTCCTTGCAATGTTTAGTTTACACATAAACTAAATGTTTAGTTTACACATAGAAGCACAATATGAAGATGGTTGGAACTTGTTACTGTGCATAACAGTGGGCTTGTGTTGAGACTGATCGGTGTAGGTAGGCATTCAGGCTGTGGCTATGCACAGCTCTTCTGTCTAAAGAGTAATGGCACCCAGGACTGCAATATTTAATCACTGCGACTGGCACTGGCGTCTTTCCAGTGGCCACTTGTAAGTACTTCACTCACCCAGGGTACCGACATCTTTCCACGTACTGTGTTAGAATTAGCAACTCAAAGGCAGCTTGAAGAGCAGTCACTCATGTCTGTCTGTCTGGAGGTCTGTGTTACTTGTGTATCTGTTTACGCATGTAATTTTCTTTCAGATTTTGAACTGCAGCTCAGCAGCTGGGCCCCAATGTTTTGAAAATCTTTGAGAACTGATTAGGCTCTCCTCAGAGTATGGCTCATCCAGCCAGTCTGGATAAACAAATGTCACCGTTTGTATTAGGAAATCTCTACAAATGACTGATCCCTGTCATGGGGTAACATTAATCTTTTTAGTATCGATTTCCAATAGTTAACCATCTGGCTCCATGCGGTTTTCCAGAAAACATTCACTACCAGGGCCAGTGGAAGGAAGAAGGTGGGATTAATAACCTGAATACATCATATGAAGCATTAATCTTTAGGATTGGCCATTTGTTTTTATCAAAACAACTCCCTTAAGATAGTATTTCACAGCATGTGGTACTTGCATGGACTACTTTCAAAATGAGAAAATGTTTCAGTATCTGCCATGATCTGCAGTTTGCAAATCTAGTGTGGATGATAAAGGCTGGAAGAATTCTACATTCTCTTCTGATTTATGTTGCATTTACAGTCCCGGCCTGTGTAGTGGAAATGTCTGATCTTTGCAGTATTTGTTGTTAAAGTTTTTCATTCAAAATAACACTCTTACATGAGAATCTAACATTACTCAAGTAAAAGTTAATAATTAATATACAGGCTGGTACAAGCAGCACTGTATTCATCCGATGGATGAATTTCGTCAGCTGAGCTGTAAAGGTAAGTCCAGCATCTCGGTCTAGGTTAAATGATCTCAATCCGGCTAAGMGTTTAGGCACCTGCTTGACTTTAATCACCAGTTGTTCCACAGATTTCATTGGTTCTAAGTGCTTTGTTGAAATCCAGCCATATGACTTACGTCCTGCCTGAGGTCCCTGACTTGCAAGCTGTGGCAAATTAAAGGCGAAAAACAGCTGAAGAGGTTATGGCCCTCAAGCTGTCTGTCCTGCCCTTGTGATGGAGATTACCTCCTCTGCAAGGCAGATGAATGAATGGCTTCTAAAGCATATTAAGTTAAACTCAAATTGGAGACATAATACTCCAAGCTGAAAACTTGAGCACTTCAGAAGCTGCTTCATGAGCCATTCAGTTGTCTCTGCTGTGGCGGGATGACAACTGCCATCAGGGGAATGGAGTAGATGGTGTAGGGGATGGTAACTGCTTTGGCTGTCTGATTTTAATCTATCACTGCATGCAAATCAGAGCTCTTAGTCCCTTTCTTGACAGCCTGGCTTGTGAAGCTTACTGCTGTTTGCAAAGCTGGCTGGCTCATACGCTGCTACCTGACCTCCCTTTAGTGCTGTCCAATGCTCGCCTGGCTTTATCACTTGCCCAGTACAAGAGAATCAATTTAGAGTGTAATCTCCTTGAGAGGAGGGACTACATCTTCCATGTATTTGGGTGCAGCATGTTGTGAACACTATCAGAACAGAACTAATAATTTTCCTAATCTGCATGTGACACTAGTACACTTGAGTAATGTACAGCACTCTCTACATAAACCATGTTTATACCTTCTCACCCAATCATGTCTGTTGCAGAATTTCCAAATAAATGGTGGGTTTCTTACTGATTCTTCCTGATAGGGAGTGATTTGTAATAATCTTGTCATGCCAAGCTCATAATAATACTAAATGAAGACATTTGTTGAAGGAAGTGATTGTAAATTACATGCAAATTCAAGCCTTGCTGGCATTAATCAATACTGAAACACAACTTTTGCATTCCTGATATAATACTGCTGAATCTAATCCTGTGGATTTTACATTTCCATGTGAATTAAGCATTTATTTTGATTTAGAACCTTTTTCTACTGGAAAAGGAAAATGCTTTTTTTTTGAGTATTTATACAATCTTGGAAGACCTGTACTTTCATATGCAAACCTAGTAACTTTTGTGCAGTTAGTTAATCTGTATTACTTGAACTGGTTTGTATTCCTGACTGGTTGTGAATTTAAGATAGTCAACCCATCTGMCAGAAAGACATTTCATTTCATGTTGAACAGACTGAAGTGAGTTGGCAGTTMTTTAATCACAATCACCTGAATATTTTTTTCCAAATTAGCTTCATTATTGCAGTTGTATGTGGTCATGCCTGTTTCTTTTCCTAACCAGTTATAGACTGTGGCTTTGTGGTATTGGTCAGCCACTGAATTATATTCTCAGCAGCTATTTTACCTTGCATTCTTYTGGAGGGTCACGTGCGTATGAGAGATTGCTTAAAATATAGCTACAACAACAGAAGGCAAGTGGGTAAGAAATCACTCCTGCACAACGTTGCAAGCAGGTTTGTTCCCTTCAATAGGACTACGCAGGATACATTACATTAGGGACATAAGTAAAGCTTTGCATAGTCAGGCTCCCTAAAAAACATTATTTGACCTCAGAAACAATGTACTGTTTTCATGCTGTGGCAGTGTTTGATTGAGAATCATCTCATGGTGATTATGATATGCATTTATTTTCATTATAGGAGCCCTGTACTCCCTAATTAAGACTGAAGGGCCAGTGCTCTACTCAGAGTATGTAGAATATTAGACCCTAGTGGGAATGGATGGAATCAGGTTATTCTGTTAGATGATTAATTTTTTTCAAGATTTGGCAGAACTAGAGCTCAAAGTAAACCATCAAACCCATTTCAAGGTTGTTTCTTTTTTTTGTCAGGCATTTCAATACCAATGGTTCAGCAACATCAGTACTGCGTACTCAGCAACGTAGTTGTAATGATATTTTCATATGTATTTCCGTTAAAAATAGAGAGATGCTTCCATATCTTCTGATAAGTTTTCCATTTTATCTTTCCACTAGTATCATSCACCCATTTTTGTTGAATGTTGAAACTGTAGTTGATTGGTTTTGATAACTACTGACACATTCTGCCAGTGATTTCTTTCCACTCGTTATAGTTATACAAGAAGATTAATCGTACTTGATTTTATTTTAAAATATTAGGCATCAATAATACAAAAGCTGACACTTTTGGGAATTTACCCTACTGGGTTATTTATGTCACAGACAAATTTTTTATGTAAGCAATTGCTTCAGAGTGAATGCAGAGAATGTCAACTGTTTATTCACAGCCATGTGCATATAGGCTGGTGTGTGTGTTTTCTAGGAATAGCACTACTATGGCACATTTTCATTCTGTTAAACTCTAGTGTTTGAAATATTTAAGAGGGTACTGTACTTCAGTCTTACCGATCTCTTTATTTTAGGCCTGATTTAAAGCATATTGAAGTCAATGCACATTCTTTGTTTGATCTCAGTACATATAATTCTCAGTGACTTGAAGCTAATAGACCAGATCATCTTCTGTGATACATGTAGTTGATATTTGTGTCTGCATGAATGTGCATCCGTGCACGCGCTTACGTAAAATTTTGCATAYTGTCATAGATTGTTGTACTATGGAGTTCCTCATCTTTGAATCCAATTTATGTGGGAACTACTAGCCTAGTGCAAAATGGACAACAGTGGCAATAGCTGACGTGTCTTTCTCAATTCAGTTATTTTCAGCAACTAGAGTTCAACGGTCAATCCATTTAGCACTGCAGGGCAATGCTGCTGTTGGCAACTTGCAGCATCCTTGTTGCTGGGTATATTAACTTTGGTTAAAGACAGAGTAAAAGGTCTGATGWAAAAGTCACTGACTTCAGTAGGCTTTGGGTCAGAACCTAAATACAGTTCTTATCTGCTAGATTGTTCAGCTATTACATTTTACAAGTGTATTTGTGTGTTTCTTACTGTATCACTTTTGCATTAATTGTCCGAGGAAAGCAATATTTTCCAGAAGAAAAAAAAATTAAAGAAATACAGTCTGATTTTCTGTTTCTTTAACACTGACATCGGGTTGGCGTAACTCCTTTGAAATCAGTGCAATTACACCAAAATAAAACTGGTGTTAATGGAGTGCAGAAATTGATGTTAATGGAGTGGAGAAATCTGAGAACTTCTTTATATCAGACTCAATTGACTCTAATTTTGATCACCTCCCTTGAACTGGAATTAGTAAACACTGAAATAGATAGAACTGCACTGGAGTAAAAGTAGTGTAATGGCATGGAGAATACATCCCTTGTCACTCAAAGTGTCTGCTACAGAACCAGTCTAACTTGAATTTCCTTAGTGGAAATTATTCTTTAATCAATCCACTTAACTTGAATGGTTTCAGAAATCCAGCCAGCRTTTCAGTCGCAGCTCAGATTCTCTRTTTTATGGAACAGGTTTTTGCCTTGAGAGGATCTTCTCCAAATATATCACTGTTGTAACTCAGCTTCCTTCAGATGAAGTAAATGGAGGTAAATTTGGCACTCTGATGAAAGCCAGAAAACCAGAGTCTGTAAGTTTTAATAGATCTTCCAGACTGTTATATACAATAACAGTTTTTCTTTTAAAATAAAGCTGAATGGTTGCATTAGAGATCAGATAGTGAGATTCAAAACACGCATAAACACAAACGAAGGCAATTTGCTTTCCAAGGTCTTCAATGCTTTGTATTTCGATGTTTACAATTACACATTTGTCTGTGATAACTATAAAACACCAGACTGTGAGGAAGTTCTTATTTTTCACTGCCTCCCTGTTTGCTGGTATAGTGCCATGTCGTTGCACAAGGTCAAAGTCATGCAGCATAGATAAACAACAGTGACATCTACTATCTTTAGGATAGGCTGTAAGTCATGAGCAGTACATTTTTGTCCTTTCCATCTCTTCTACTGCTATGTGCAGAAAAAATGACTCTAAAGTAGAGCAGCATCTAGAACATCTTGTCATAGGAGTACACTGAATTATTAGTGTATATAGCGTGCTGTGTCTCCAGCTGCCACAAGAAGAGACATGACTTATGTCAAAACTTCTGTGCACACTGCTGATCTATATATATCTTATTGGTCCTTTTGCATTGTAGGTACATACTCAAATTGGATTGACCCATCAGCTGACCTAGGGGAGGGTTGGCTGGTATGGAGGTGCCTTGAATCCAGAGGCTGCAACATCTTTTAACATCACTCCTTCCTGGTTATATTGCAGTATTTTTACCAGACCTGGGCTAGCAATTTACAGAATGGTTATCTGGAATTTTGGAAACTCTGACTTCCTCTTTGAGTTATGAATTTCATTGCCAGTTCATACTCATCTTTCAGCAAAGCACAGCAGAAAGATGCTGGGATTGCAATCAGAGTGTTGAATGTCTTTCTTGCTGACTTGTGTTGTAACTTTCAACATCTAAGCTTTCTGTGTATGAGAACAGACTTTAAAATTGTCTGAGATTAAATTCCTCATATTCACAGAGCAATGTGAGCCATTGTTTGAGATTCTGAAATTGTGGTGGGGAGACAGAGAGATGGGGGCACACTTCTGTTGAGGGGAGTTGACGTTAATGATGCAAATTTCATTGCCACCCAGACTTAATACATTGTTTTGATCAGTGACTGGTGAATACATAACATGTAAATGTCTCAGAAGATTATACTGAACAGAGTTTAACAGATGAAAGCTGTGATCCATGATTAGATTCTTACTTTTGAATAAGAAAAAGTGACTACACCTGARGCAGTGCTTCTGGAGAAGAGTGGGGTGATGGCTGGCTATTTTATTTGATTTCTCCTGGTATCTGAGTCCACTGAAAGCCACTGAAATAGAAGCCAAATGAAACATTAGGGATTCTGCAAGTATGAATCACAATCCTAGCACTGCAGTGAAGTTTAAAGCTAATGAGAAGAAAATATTGAGCCACTGACTTAAAAAAAGAGGCAGAAATATTTATCATATCCTGTAGTCTAAAGGCCTCATCTTTACTATATTCAAGCAGAAGCCCGAAGGACTGGATTTTTTTTCTCTCTGACATAARTAAATTCTCAGTGTTGGGCATATCAGTTGTGGGGCTTCAATTTCAGTGATTTGAGATATATGGATAATAAAAGAGATGAAAATGTCTCCCAAGGTCTACACTAAAGCAAATTGCTGTATGCAAAGCAAAGACAGACATGGGACCAAATACAAGGTAGGTGTCATCAGCACTTAACAGGTAAAAGCTGCGAGTGACTTTGATAGGCGTTTTCGGTGATTGAAGTTTCCCCTCTTAAAAAGGATAACAAAAAGACTGACCATGTGTTTCCATACTAGGCTTGTGGATGACATAGTGATTTTTAAGCAACATATTTGTACCTTGAAGCAAAGCTGAATTTTATTCCATGGCTATAAACTCTGGCAGTTGCTCCCTTACAAGGGAGCACTCCAGCACCTATTGTTAACTATGCGCAGTACATCATAGTTTATTTGTTTTAGTATAGGTTGTGGAGGAGAGTTGTATAACTTTTGTAGGTTGCTAGGTTATACTCAATCTTTTTACTAAACACATACAGCAAATAAAATCATATAAGTGCTGCATAATGGATTGTGGGGTCAACATCTTCCTCTTTCTTCATTTTGTAGCTTATTTCAGCCTCTGAGAAATGCGAACAATTACGCAGGTGTAGTCTCCACCAAAAGTAAGAAAGATTGAATTTGCTATTTGTAGCACTATAAAGCAAATGCAGAATTCAATAATGTGTATTTTCATTATCCTAATGAAAGATTTCAGTATGTTAAATGTGTTCAGATGTCCTTGGCAAAATTGGGGTCAGTCATGTGAAATGGAGACAAAATGTGTTTCATCATCTTGTGGTTATTATACTACAAGGATTTCATTGTAAAGTGCAACAAGTAATTGCAGCCACATTTTTGATGCTATTGACTGCTTTATCTAATGGAAATTATTTCTTTCTTGATTATTTAAAATGAACCTTTTACCATTGTCATGTAAAAAAGTTGTAGAGTTTTTTTTTGAAAAAAATACACTGCAGCACCGCTATTAACAACAACAACAAATTAAGAGTGTGCACTTCTCAAACGGATTTTATCTGAGGATCTAAAGGTGCTTTAGGAAAAAAATCACAATTAAAGTTCTTGTGTGTGGAAGGCAAATGGAGGAGATGATTAGCATAAAACTGAGAAACTGCTATTCATGCTAGGCCTGACTAAAAACTGCAGAAGTCAATAGTAGAACATTCATTAGTGTAACTTGCCTTGGCTCAGATGTGCTATGCCCAGGTCTGCCTAAGTTAGTGGGGTTGTTTGTGTTTCTTCAGTGGCTGTGGGATTAGGTTGCRAAGTGGATTCATCTGCCTGGAGAGACCCAAGTGCAGAGATCACCCTCTGCCTGAGCGCTKTGAGCGACGTGCAGGACTTGGTGTGTCCTGTATTTGAAGGAGATTCACTGCTGCAAGGTTAGTTTTGCAGGAATCGGACGGATTTCTCTGTGGAGCTCTGCAGGAGTTCGATGACCTGCTCTTTTAGTTCAGGACTTACATTTGAACTCAGTGCTATCATGCAGTAGCACGGGATGTAGACCAGGGATGAGGGTCCTCCTTCAATAACTGTTACCTCATCTTCTTCCATTGCTTTTTATGTCCCAAGAGACACCCACTCTGTCATGCTTTTTCTTTCCCTCATTCATATATGGACACACACATAGACATATACACACGCTTTCCGTGCTGATAGTCCTAGGCTGCCAACAGAAGTGCAGGTACATTAAAAGTGCTTTAATTCATTACAAGATAGCCACAGAAAAATGGGACAGCTTGTAAAACCTGAAAGGTAGTGGGCACCCAGAATTCTGCCTCATCTAAGATCACAGTCTATCCGAGTTCATGTGGGACGTACCTTTGAGAGATTTTTTTTTTTCAGGTGATGTCAGAGTGGCAAAATGAATTTTCACATGACACTGGAATATGTTTTTTGCTGTCTGAGGTCTGGGCTGTCAGTTCGCCCTGTTTTTCACGATTCAAGATGCGCTTTATAGCTACCAATTTGCAGATTTAGGATGCACTGTAAAAATCTTACTTACGGGATATTTGCCTGGCAGCAAACATGCATTGCTGTGTGCTTCAATTCACTTCAAATCTAATGTTCAAGTATATCAGTTGAAAATTTCTTAGGTTGTCCTTGCTAGGCTTGTCTTTTGCAACCAATAAAACATTCCTCACTTGTTTTGCATTTCTCAGTTGGTTGTATAAAAAACATATATATATTTTATTCATTCCGGAAACATCAGAGACCAAATTCCAACACCCGTATGCTGCATCTCTGCAGATGTGGAATAACTGTTGATCTAAATGGGGTTATTCTAGATTTACACCTGCGGAGCTAAGTGGAGCTTCACGTGGAGGAAGGCCCAAAACATATGGCAGTACCAATTTTGCTTAGAGCAAGTTTTTAATGATTTCCACCATTTGATCTACTGTATTGTAGATTTTATGGGTCAGTGTGGATAAAAAATAAAATAAACATCTGGTAATGTACAGCTTTGTTTGTGTAGATTTATAGAGCTGGGAAGAGATGCAACCGGTGTGTGGCTGTGGATCCAATAAACAGATACTGTGGTTATTTCTGCTTTTGGGGGAAGAGTTGATCAACTGCAAACATCCCCACTGCTGAGTTTGCTCAGCAAGCTGCTCAAGAGACCCCAGCCAATAATTATGCTTTCCAGGCATTTGGTGTTTTATGAACTTGTTTCTGATTTCTCCCCATATGGAAATGTGGGGTTTCAGGCAGGCCAAGGCACTGGGAGCAAAGTGCTGATGTGACACTTTGTGCCAGGATTTAGTAAGGCCCCCTGAAGCACACAGTCAAGGGAGCTTTAGGGCTATTAAGCTGCTCAGCCACAGTGCCATGATGTTTCTGCTTGCCTCTCTCACACCATTAATTTGCCACCAGTTGTGAATAGTTGTTTCCATGGGGCAGTGAAAATAAACCTATGGAACAGGGTGCCACAACATCTTTATTGCCATTAGGCATGGATTTTTTTTCTAATTTTATTTTATTTTTGTTGCTTTCAAAGGAGACTCCCTTTTTATTATTATTATTATTATTTGCAACATGTTCACCAGACAAAATGATTATGTTAAGGCAGAGACATCACATCACTTACATTTCATAGCTCAGTGCAATTTTCATAAAGTGCGAGGCAACATCCAAAAAAACATGACTCAGAATTAGAGTTTCAGAAGATTATTATATAGACATTATTTCCCCCAGGTCACGGGCTTTAGTCAAATTTGGAAGAGAATGAAATTGCCAACAGTGAAAAGCAGACAGAAAGGTATGAGTTCATGAGCAGAGAAATAACATTTTCATTTGTTCCTTCCCCATGGGAAAGATTCAACATTCCGGTAAATGGAGACGGTTATAAGAAATGAATTTTTGTCAGCAGGGATGTGATTTTAAGGCTCACTTATCCATTGGCAATCTAGATTTCTAACCCCAGGAATCTAGGAAATTGCTACAGAATGTAGTCTTTATTATAAACAAGTTTTTTTTTCCTTCTTTTCCTTTTTTTTCCACCCTGTCTTTTTTAGTAGTTGATATTTTTAAGGTGCAGGTCTGTGCTTCTCTGAGCATTTCAAGGGGTCATATTGCCTCAGAATTATTGTGTGGCTTGCTGTCCCTTTGAACTGTTTTTTCTGTGGTGCAGTGATCCCTCTCACCCAGAAATTCCTCTGATCATTGGAACCAAGGATGTTTTTGAGAACTAAAAGCACCCCCAGCAATGTGTCRCTTCCCGTAGACTTTTGCTCCCAAGGATCTAAGTGCCATTCCATGCTTTGTCCTTTTCTCCCTCAACCATTTTTTAAGCTCTTCTACTTGCATAGGCAGGGAGAASCAAGGTAGCAAAGAGTTTTAGGGGGTGGCTCTTGTTTTCAGTATGTACAAATAGCCAGGATTTGCAGGCGTTCCATGGCACAATCCCAGGCAGACTACTTTGTAATTAAAGAATCTTCTTCCAAGAGAAATGTTCATTTTTTCCTTCATCTGACTCTTCTAACCTCACTGTGCATTTAGATTCTGTGAGGATGTTCAAATGCTGTTACTSTGCCTTCTTGAGAGTAAAAGTGATTTTATATAACCCTAAACCCTTCATTTCTATGATGCAGATTGGTTCTCTAATGTTATTATCTTCATATTTTAAAAAATATTAATAACTTGAAAATATGTACATCTAAAACCTCCTTTCCCTAGTGTGTTTTTGTCCTTTTTAATATCTTTTCTTATGACCAAGACCTATTTGCCTTACTGTATTACTATCAAGAAATGTTATTGCCATTGCCTGCCAACATCTTACTCACCGCAAATCGCATTAGTTCTGTTAGCTTCATTATTATTGTGTCTAAACTGTAGTATAATGATTATGGAACATCATGATAGAGGCTGATTAATAAATAAGAATTGATTACTCTGACTCTGTCCATTATATTAGGCCCAGGAGATTTATACTGTTGATGGTATTTTCTGAAAAACTGCAAATACTTAAGAAAGATAGAAAGAGGGGAGTACAATTTTGTCTTACGAACGCACAATCTGATTGCATTCCTTTGTCTCTACTAACGTGTAAGGGCAATCAGAGCAGCAGCATTAAGAGCCTCTGAGTGGATCACTCACAGTATTTCAGTATGGAACTATTTTCCGTTTGCTTTCCTTTCTCTTAAAATGTGGATGTCTCTGGGTGTTTTAGTGGTGCTGGCTGGAATCAAAGAAAGGGATATAGCTTTTCCTTCATGCAGACGTGCAACTTTTACTAGTGTTTGTTCAGAGATAGTATTTAAACATGCCTTAAGGAATGAAAAAATTTAAGCTAAAATACAGAAGTATTATAGCTGTACTACTGCATCTGCATTTCCTTCTGTTGATCTGGTTCTGGGAGCCTAAAAAACTCTACTGATAGACTTCAGCCTTCTTATGTCGGTGTCCTGCTGATCTTTTCCCTGCCAGTGCTGCCTCACACCTGTAATATCCACATTCTTCTCTAGAGGACACACTGCCTTATTAAGGGCCAGGACTGTGAAGAAATTAGGAATTGAACAAAAGTTTGCAAGTTGCTTTTTGCTGGTTTACATACCTTTTTTTGGAAACTGAGTGCAAGTGGTTAAGCGTGTAGGCCCTCCTATGTGCTAGATGAATGTGAGCTATAGTGTGGTCTCTTGGTGAAAATAGTGGTAGATCACGTTTGAGTTGTACTCCAGTGCTGGATGATATTCCCTGATCCACTGGGCGTGACTGCGGCTTTTGGGTCTGGAGGGGAGCTATCGCAAGATAGCCATGTTGTAGGTGTAGGAGAAAGTGGTCTTCTATCTTAGTGACTGACTAATTCCTCTGTAGATGAGAAATACAGATGGGTTGGAAAAGATTGAATCTTATGTTTTAAGACAATTTTCATTAGTACTGGAGTTGGAGGTAGGTTTTCCTTGCTTACTCTGAACGGTGCAATTTCATTGCCTGAATCAGGACCGTGGTTACTGCTCTGAGCGGTTTTGAGCGTGGAAGGAGATGGAGAGGAAGAGTAAAGTATGACCCTCGCACCTTTCGGGGTATCACTGATCTCTAAGAAAAAAACGTAGCAGAGAATGTAGTTCAACAGACTACCTTGAAGTTGTTTGTCCTCTTCTGTCTTTGCAAGAAAAGCATAATTTTCTGTATGCACTTGCTTTAATTCTGGCTTAATGTCTGTCCCATGAGTGGGTAACTCTCACTGTAGCCAAGACATTTTACAGTAGCAAGATTAATCCTTCTTAGGCTGTGAATTAGCTTTTTTCATCATYACTGTGGCCTTTATCACTGCCAAGGAGTCCGTCAGTGCATGAATAATGCAGCCGAACCCTTTGAGAAATCTCAGGCAGCTTTCCATCACCAGCATGAGGAGGGATTTGGCAGGTATTTGAAATACGTGCATTTGTCGTGGCAGGATTGGGTTGGRCTGGCAGGCAGGGGAAGCGCAGGTCTCGGGGTTGGCCCGGTCGGACCGGGACCTCCCGTTGTTGCATCCTTGCTGGCCTAAGGATGAGTTGCCGAAGGTGACAAGCCTTCAGGGGCTGTGTGCAGATAYACCTGTGGCTGGCGGCGGGGAGCATGCCCTCAGGTCAGGCCAGATGCTGCGGCAGAGGCTGAATGCTGCAGTGATAGGTAAGTGGGAAGTGTCTTTGCTAGATGAGTATTTTTCTTAAAACTCTTTTCTGAGCAACAGTGTTGAACGGAGCTTTACCCCAGGTTTGGGGGTTTGTTGTGTTTTTTGGTGTTTTGGTTTGGTTTTTTTTTCTGTAAGAAAACACTCCATTTGTGAGTGGACTCCTRTGAAAGCATTGCTTGTGTTCCTGCAGTATTTATTGTAATTCCTAGAGCTGTCAATCAGGGCTCAGGCCTCGTTGTGCAGACACAGGCTCACATTGCTTACAGTCTATGAGAAATATAATGATCTGCACCTAGTGAAGGGAAGCATTTAATGAAATCTCTTTCAGACATGGGAAACTAAGGTTTTTACTGCTTGTTGATAAAGTCGTTCTCTTCCTACTAAGTGTACTGTTGGGAATGGAACAGAAAGCTCTTGTGTCTGATTGTTTCTTTTGCTGGAGCTAATGTTTTGAATACATGTTTGGCTCAGGAATAAATGTTTTATGTTATAGTCTGGTTGTGCCTGTGCAAAGAAGGAACAAAAGACTCATGCTACGAAACAATTTTGAGAGTCGTCAGTTCAGGGGAATTGGAAATTTTTAGTGAAACAATTCTGAGAATATAACGGGTTGGTACAACCCCATCTGACCCTGAGCAATCATTGGACTAGTGATGTTTTAATGCAAGGCACTGCCCTCATTTATTTTATTTTGCTGTGGTGCTCTGCTGCTTTGGCATGTCCCGCTGAAGTGGATTAAACCCGCAGAGGAGCCGGAGGGCCCCTTGGCGCCCAGATCCAGCGTGACKGGTCACATTTAGAGGTTAGAAGCAGCCAATGCTTTTTCTGCTGTTTTGAGCATGCATGACTGGGCGGCASTTTTAAAGCCACCAGGATCCACCTGTGAAACTGCTCTTGGACATCAGTCTGAATGGAGGAGGAAAGAAATGGRAGATTTGCAGTTTATTAGTGGTAGAAGCCCTGGGAAGAAAAACAATGGTTCTTTTCTAGCTGAGGCAAGGCTTCACCAATAAGAGCATACCAGTCCCTCCAGGAGCTGGCCACTGCCAACTTGATTTTTCTGACCCATGCGAGAGGGGCAGCAGAGCCATCCCCAGTTTACCATTATAATTTACCTTATAATCTACTTTGTCTGTACTTAGAGCTGGGCATCAGTTTGGCTTTATGAAGAAGATAATTCTGAGGTTTTGGGGCTTTGTATTTGCTTTTTGCATGTGTATTTGTTTTTTCAGCATCCATACACAGCAACCCKCTTAAGATTTTGTTTTTAATTAGTAGCATTTCTTATTGCAGTCTTGACTTTAGAGGGGTTTCCTCCATCTGCAGATCTTCAAATGCATTTCTCCTCCCCTGCCTTTCTTGCAGGCAACATGCAGATACTGGAAAAAAGAACACCACCTCCTTCCCCTTGTCCAGATATGCACTTGCACCTTTCAACCTTCAGCTGGTAGGGAAGGAATTGTGGCAATTCTTGCAGTGGTTCAATGTGAAAACTTGTCAGCCTCTCTCCTACTTSCTACTCCAGGGAAATTTAAATCTTTTTTTTGGAAAAAAAAAAGGGGGGGGGGGGGATTTTAACATACTGCAGATTTTGGTAATTTATTCCCTTTGCAGACTTGCAGGAAGAAAAGATGAGGCCTATGTCTCTTGACTTCTTTTATTTTGGCTGTAGTCCAACCTATTTCTTTCTGTCCTGTTCTGAGGAAGGGACACCATATCCATCTTTGGTAGAAAGCATTTAATAGGAGGATTTTGTGGTAAGGAAAGACTGCACTATTTTATCTATAACTTCCACTACCATTTTTTTATAATAGCTGCTCTTATGGTCTTGGTGAAAATAGCAAACTGGTGGCCTTGGAGACTGAAGTCCTCAGAGCAGTYCCAGCATGGCAGTGGAAAGCGCTCTGTTCTGCTGCCCTGACTTTCACTGGACCTTGGAGGGACAGTCTCAAAGGGACTGTTGTGTCATGGTACGTTCCCATTGTACCCTCAGTCTGTCTGCTGAGGCAACCAACTACCAGAGGTATTTTTTGAAACTGAGAGAGAAGTTCTTGGGGGTTTTGAGAATGCTTTCTGGTCTGTCGGTTTTTTGTTGTTGTTGGTTCTGGGGGTTGGTTTTTTTGCAGGGTATCAGTGTGAGGAATCTGTTTCTCTGTGAAGTAAGATCATGAGGGCACAGCACCATTTCAGAAACCCACTGGTAACCTTTCTTCTCTTACACACACATACACACCGCAAAACCTGCTAACCTTTCAGAGCTGGTTAGTGTTTTGGGATRTATCTTTTTCTGATACTTCTCTGATGATAGGTTTTATTTCCGATAGTCAGCTTTCTTCATAGCATCTCTGAAAAGAAACCTAAGGTCTGGACCGCCTAGAGCCAACTCCAACAACTTTTCGTAATCCTGGAAGGGAAGACAGGGAGATTGGTTGTGGGTGACATGTAACAGGAGAACATGCTCTGTATGTTTCCCGCTCCAAAAGAAATAAGAGAAATTAGGCCAGTGGTTTGGTAAATTATATGAAAAATAGACCTTGCTTGCTAATGGAGTGTGAAGAAACTGATGTACTGAAGATGATCTATAATATTTCATATTTCTCTGAGGAGAAAAAATGATAAACTTGATGGTGTGTGATTTATTCATGTTTCTGAACATAAAGAAGACTCCTGAAGTCAACTGTCTGTTTCACACTCCAAGACCGATAGCAGGATTTACACTGGGATTTAGCGGTTGGGGTTTGTTATGAGTACTGCGGAGGAGAGAAGCATTGATTAATGATGGAGTTGGAAATGTCTACAGATGGGATAGTTATGCAGAAACTGCAGCCTTTTCCACATATCTGTTTTACTGCTTCACAAAACATGATGACAAATATGTTAGATTTGTTGGGGTTTGTTTTGGTGGTTTGTTGGGTTTTGTGTTGTTTTTTTTTTTTYCCCCCTCTATTACTCCTTTCCTTTGCTATCGTTCTCTTTGCACATTCAGAGTTTTGCCCTTCACTGCAACGGAAGCACTCCAGTCCTGTTACTCTATTAGTTCGATTCATGCTGTATCTCTCTGGTGAACTGCTTTTAGAGCAGGGTCATCAAAACCTTATGTAATTTAGAAATTCAATTGACAGTTTCTTAGGAGCAGAAGGGTTGCTTTTCTTTGTTCTGCTCCTGAAAGAGTGGATCTTCATCTGACTCYTGAGAGAGATCTCACTGGTTCGGAAAAGGGCACAACTCCATTTGCTTTTTGGCCTCAGGACCAACTGCTGTGATACATGGTCTTGAGGATGAAGTACATGAAAGAAAAGACCTTTGAAATATGACATATCCTGCAATAGAAGACAAAGGGTGRAAAAAATCAAACCCAAACCACAGAGTGTAACATAGAAGGTAGGCCATACAGGAGGACGTGTGCTTTTTCAGGGGTGAAGTGGGGTATCACACATAGGAGGAAAAATGTGCGCACAGAGGCTTTTGGGTTCTTCAGGTACTTTGCACTGTACTTGTATCCACAAATTTTGACCTTCAAAATATATGTTAAATTGTAGTCACTAGCTGAACAAGGATGGAGCTGTAGAAACAATAACATTGTTGGGTAAGTGATACATAGATGAGACAAGGTTATAGAAGAGAAAGACCAAACCCAAACTGTAGGCTGCAGTGATTTATGCATTGCAGTAAACTGTCTCCTAAGACGTGAGGGAAAGATAATAGATTGTGACTAGGCTTCTCTCAATTCATGAAGAGGTAGCATGGCAGAAATTGCAAAGGTGCTTGAGAGACAAGATGACAAGCAGACGTTTAAAATTGTACTCTTTGGGTGTTGACATAATGGCAAGATATAGTTAGGTGAGCAGTTGGAGTGGGGTGTAATAATACTGTATTTTGAAGGTTATGAGAAGTGGAAGAAAACTGAACCAAGTGGTAACACTGTATGTGTATTTTTCAGTGCCTGAAGCACTGTTCTGAGTGTATTTGAAAAGGGCAAGTTCACAGATGTTAGGGCCAGAGGACAAGCAGTGGGCTACAAAACCTTTCACCTTTTGGGTCACTAGTTCAAAATTACCCTGCTTCATCTAAAAGTCATTGCCATCTGTTGGGTGGCTGCAGGCCAACATGGAATAAATGAATGGTATCAATCCAAGCACAGACAGCAGCAAAGGTATTAATCACACATTAGGACCTCTTCTGATGGCCTTGAGGTTAAAGAGGGTAAATGACCCGTCGTGCCCCAGAAGAAATGCATGGGAGGCAGTTGTGCACTGCTGCATTTTACTTGTTTTGTATGTAAAAGGAGCAATTCGGTGTCTGAGGCACGTCCTTGTAACGCACTTCCCCAGCATTATGTTAGGATACTTTTTAATATGGATGTGTGTATGTTTTCAAAATAAGTATTATTTAAAATTAGGAAAATCAAGGAGAAAACAGRATGCTTAGGGCACACAGAGTAAGATGTATAAGTGCACATATGTCTTTCACATGCAGTATGCTTACAGGTATGTTAGTTAAGCAGGTAGATCTGTTCATTCCTCACGTTTTCCGATCAGAGTTTTTTTGCAGTGGGGCGCCCACTAAAGAGTCCTTGTCTATAAGCACTCCTAGATGACAGCTGGAAGACACGCAGCATGAGTTCATCTGTTTATTCTTATCTAGTAGCCTCCAAACAAACTGATGAACAGTACAAGGTCGTGCTGAGGATTTGTGAGGATTAACCTATATGTGGCATTTACTGAGAGATCAGACAGGTCATGAAGATTGGCATTAGGGAGTCTAAGAAGATCCTTTTTCCCTCCCCTCTCCCCTGAAAGCCTCAATCCAATTACTGTCTTATTTTTGACTCAATAAAAGCGAAATGAGCGTGTGCCATCCTCCACGTAAGAAGTGGATGGTAGTGTTAAGAAGAGTATCAGGGTAGGGCTGTCTAATGATCTGCCTTTCTGGACTGCTTACCTGATGTTCACACTGTTGCTGTAGTCATGGCTGTTCCYGGCCTTTTCAGTTTCTACCACGATGCCTCCTCTTGGGAAAGGAGAATAAGTTACCTTTGTGTGTTGAATGAAGCATTGACATAATGGACATTGTTATTTACCCTTGTGTGTTCAGAGATAACTGTGGAGTTTGAGGAAATGCCTTTGGAAGTTATTATAAAAACACACGGGCTAATTTTATAAAACACATCTTTCCTTCCAGGCAAATCAACATCTCTTTGTGCACAGAGTGCATAGCTAAACCTCTCAGTGATGCTCGCTTTATTCATTACCTTTGCTAACACATGTCTGAAGGAAGGAACATGCTTTCTTTATCTGCTTGTTCCCAAATATTCAATACCCAGACTATAAAGCAATGTTGAATAGCCATCTATTTTGTTTCGTCAGTTCTTTTTCTGTCAGGATGTTTCCTATTTACTGTTTCTTCTTCCTGCTTGCAAGATCACTGAAATGCCTTTTGCTGAATTATGTTCAGTGCAGCCTATTCATATTTCAGTAGCACTACAAGCGCTGACTGCTTTATTGTGTAAGGTGCTGTATATCTCCTCAGCTAGAGCAAGATGTTCCTCTGAAGAACTTCGCAATCTCGCAGACGCTGCCAGGGAAAGGACACGTTGCTTGTGTACCTGCACAGAGGCACCATGGGGGTAGAGATACATGACATGACTTAGCTCTGTCCATAAGGAGCTATGGCACACCACGGCATGGAAAGTAGATTTTCAGTCCCATAAAAAAAAACCATACCCAAACCCTACACTTCCATTTAAGAAGGTCTGAATACAAAACTCATTAAATCTCTACCTGTGCCAAAAGTTGTGGAAGGGTCTTCCAGAAGTATGTTTCTTCCTGATTTGTGATGCTGTGTCACTGCTTGAATGGTGATTTACTCCCAAAACGCTGTCTGGGCTGGTGGTCGCTCACTGGTGGGAGTGTGTAGAGGGAGACGGTGCTTCCTGAGGTTTTCAGTCTGACTCATGAAAGCGTCATGGTTAGTGGTGAGATTAGTGAGGAGAGGTGTAGCTGCAGGAGAATGGACGGATGGATTTATTGAGGTATGCTTAAGCTCTGGGTACCAGACTGTGGGATTCATGAGCACTGTAGATTGTATTATCACTGATGGGGGGTTAATTATTAATTTATTCTTTAATCAAAACTAATTAAAAATTATTTTGAAGAGTAGGAAGCTGTTCATTAGGACACTGAGAAGGAAATGCTACATAAACTGGGCCATGAGGCATCATCTAAACCCAGGTGATTGCTTTACTGATACTGTCGACTGAAGAAGCCAGTTCCAAACTTGCATTTGCTTTACAGCACTCCTGGCTAGGGGCTCTGGACTCCAGACCAGTGAAAGCTGCTGGGGAAAACGCGTGGTGAAGGGCAGGAGCAGGGTCCCCTCAGTCAGTTCTAGTCTGCCTGGATGTTCCTGACCAGTCTTGGCAGCCCTGATTTACCTTTTTCATCTCMTTTTTGCCACGTATCACAGGGTCAGAGCTAGAAAAATAGCAGCAGCCATCTCTGCCTACAAAGGAGAGTTTGGTTTGTGTCACGTCGCAGTGTGTCCCATAGGAGGGTGCAAGGTTATGCCAGAAGAAACCAGATCTTGGTTAAATTACTTTGCCTTTTTTGCTTTCTCAAAATGAAATCTGACAGGTTTTAGCTTGTTTCCAAACAGAGAGCTGCCAYGCGGTTAGATTTTAGTGTTCGCTGGCCCAGCTCACGTTGTGGTGTGTGTTGGAGCTGCATATTCCAATTAACTTTTTATGATCCTGCACAAGGGGGAGATAAGTTAATCTGAACCAAATGTGTGGTTAGCACCGTGATACCTGCTGCTTCTCTCAGGGAATCTAGATAACAATGCTTTTGGCTCCATAGAAAGGAAAGAGTAATTTCAACTCAAGGCTATATAGGAGAAACATTGAATTGGATAGTTTAAGACATTTTCCAATCTAAAAGAAATGCAGAGCAGATCCATGACCCCAGAAAAATCCTTTCAGGTTTCTGAAATGTGTTCAGAAGATTTATTAAAACCATACAGCAGGCTGTTTTAACAAATCAGGTCTTTCCCCAAGAGCTTTCTTCACCTCAAGTTTCATCCTTCAGACTTTAGTGCTTGCTCAGAGCCCGTCTGGGTTACTGTGCTCCTTTGTGTAAGATGACATCAGGCAGGTGCATATTCTCAAGAAAGGATTGGGCAGTCTGACATGGGCTGGGGTATGAACTGGTGCATCCCCAACGTGACTGATGGTTGAGTTCTCTGTGACAGGTGTTTAATGTGCTGAAAATACTGACTGTATCCTTAGTGTTGTGTTGATTACTTCTGAACATAAATGAATGCCTAGTGACATGTTTATTTTCTACCTAATAAAAATCACGAGGAGAGAAATGTTGCTGTTTCCTACTTGGCATCTAGCTCCTGCTCTCACTCACCTGTCTGCTCTTTCTTGTATCTTTGACTATTTTTTTTTAATAGTCAAAGATACAGTAATAAATGGTCATCAGTCTTAAATCAAATTAGCAGAACTGCTACGTAGTGCACCGTAATTTTCATTGCGTGAGGAAGCAGGTTTGAAAGTGGCATGAGATGAAATACGAAGCAAATTACCTTCTGCTTTCTTAAGGATGTTGTGAAAATGCCTGTTTATTCTCCGTCCTTACCCCCCACCCTGTGACAGCTGTTCTTAACTCTTCTAAAAAGTCATAACCATCCGCTTTATGATCTATTCCTTTTTATAACATTTATGTTGCAGGGAAAGTTGTCTAGTTGTTGTAGTGATGCCTGGCTTCTCTTCCTGGCTCTGCTATTGTCTTTGGCCCTGATTCAGCAAAGCACTTAAGCACATGATTATCTTTACTTTTATGGGATGGTACATGTGTTTACAGCTAAGCATGTGCTTAAGTGCTTTGCTGAATCAGAGATTTTGTCTGTAACCTTGGATTTATGTCTCAACCTACTCACAAGTAAAATGAGCTTAATAGTTACCTCCAGTGTTACTATGAAATGCAAGTAAAATACAGAATGGCTTGAGTTTCTTTCACAAACAGCAAAACCCAAATGTACAATATATTATATATTGTTTTATTTCATTGTAAACAAGTCTGTAGTAGGTCTCTCTAGCTGGAGACATCTACTTTCTAACATTATCAGGAATCCATTACATTTATTGTTCCCTATAGRTTTGTTGTTCTTGTCTTCACCATTTATTTGTCAAAACAGCCCTCCCTCATCTTTGGTTGTGTCTTTAGACACGTAGGTATATATAASTCTGTTGTCAAAGTCTGGGCTTGGAATTACAGCTCCTTTGAAATAAATTAGAGTTGTGCATCTAAATCCCAATGGCAGATTTGAAAATATCACCCTCTGGATTTATAATAATCTCATGGGATTGGATTCTAGTGCTTTGGCTGATATGACAGGAGAAGTGACTTCTAGATCCTCACCAAAAAAAAAAATTAAAAAAAATAGGTCATTTTTCTTCTTTGGATGATTTCCAGCATGTTCAGGAGGTGCCTGAGCAGTGTTCATACCACAAGAACAATGCAAGCAATATTCTTCTGTTAGTAGGATTTTCTGTTGCTTTTGAGGACAATATATTTTTTGCCTTATTGTACCTTTTTTTCCTACTTAGGCATAATAACACAGAAATGCCATATCGCATTTTATGTAATACCTGTGTACAATAATGTGACCCACTGCTTCACTAATGATACGAGTCAAATATGGAGATTTTACTTGTGTATCATATTAGCACTTCCCATATCTCACTGTGGGACTATGTCATTCTGAACGTCACACAAAATACAATGTCTTTTATATCACATCCATAAAGCCATATGTACAAGAAGAAGATTGTGTTACCTTTTATTATTATTTTCTACTCCATGTTCTTAGGCCTTGCTGCCAAGAGCCCATGCAACTTTTAGTATTTTGTAGGACTTTTTAAAACCTATTAAAATCATTGTTCCCTTTGAGCAAGGGTATAAGTCTACTTACTTTTTCAAAGCCTTAGAATAAAATTTCCTGTCTTGTTCCACATCCAGTATGTAGAATTGAAAATCTTTATAGAAGGTCAGGTTTTGCATTACTGCTTTTTTGATAAATAGTAATTTTAGTATTGAGCTTATGATCTTCATACGCTGTCATTTGCATTTGGGCTTTGCAAATGTTTAGGTTTTTATATATTTCTTTCTGGATAAAAATAAGTAATTAAATTCTCTCTCTTCACTAGATCGTAGGTGAAGTGTAATGGCAGTTTGGAATATTCCCTAGGGATAATGAACTTTGTACCAACTGACAGTCTTACCAAGTAGATTTTATCACATGGAGAGGGTTGTTTGGGATTTTTTTTTTTTTAACAAAATAAATAACAGTGCTGAGAAATCATTCAAACAATGGTGAATCTTTTAAGAGAAACAGGTATTCTGTGGAAAATTTTGTATGTTTTGCATGTTTCAGAAAGTACAGTTTTAAATATGGAAAATGTACAGATTGCAAAAGAGCTTCTAGGTTGAAAGTTAGCATTTCGGGGAAGTTTTGCACTAATACAGGCACAAGGATTGTTGTTCCACCGGAATACCCAGGCTCAGCACTTCAATCTGCCTTAGGGATTTAAACCCTCACTTCAATAAAGTTAAATTATTGTACAATAAATAGAGATAAAAAATGAGCATGCTTAATGCAGAGCTGCAATACTAGCTCTCTGTTGTTACCAAGAGAACTAAGATTAATTGAACAATACTCTAAAAATAACCTCCTTGGATCCATTGTTTGGATTTAAACAGAGAAACTGGGAGAAGGAATTGAGATGTGTTGCATCAGTATCAGGCAGGTTTGAATCCTCAGTTCATTCTCAGCATGAATTTGTCATGTTTTCTAAACATCAGAACACTGAAGACGGGATTCAGTGCGGCAACTTCACCCCTCTGAGTGTGTGATTTCCTATGTGATCATCTGATCGTTTTGTCAAAAGACAGAGCAGCGTACACTAGGTGAGATGAGTTTCACTCTTAGGGTATTAAGCTGATTTGCTGGTTACTCTATATGGGTTTAAATGCTGAATCTTAAAAACATTAAGGTGAGAGAGGACCGAGTGTATGCAGTATGTTGGGGTATTAGAAAGCACTTAAGGAGCGCAAGAAGTGCGTCGCATGTGTCATATGCATGTGAGATACATATGCATCTTGTGTAGTTGATATAATGAAAAAAAAGACCTTTTTTTTTTTTGCCTCTCCTAGTAAACTGAAATTTCTAGAAGCTCAGTCAGTATAGTCTTTGTAATTGGTTACGGGGCTTCTACAGAAAATTCTGTAAAGTAGTACCAGTTTCAGAAGTTTTTAATCATCCCTCCAAAAATTGCCAAGAATTTCAGTTACACAGAGGTAGAGATCAGCACAAATCATCTTCTGCAAGTGACATCTATCAAATGACGGATTGAACTGGAATATTTGATGGCTTTTGGTTGTTAGAGGTTTAGTAATCAGTAGTTAGTTGCTTGGTCCTGGCTGAATTTCACTTTGGTTTCCCAGTACTTCCAGTTCAGTGTGCTAGTCTTCAGCTGCTGCCCATAATGTTGGTGACCCTCTGTCAAACACTTGGGAGTCCTGCTTGCCCTCTTGCTGTGGATGTAGATGGTTCCTGGGCAATGTGAAGGTGATTCCTGATCTGTGAAATGCCAAYGGAGAAAGGGCAGAGTTATGTTCAGGTTAGGTCTTGGCTCTTAGGAAGTTACTTCAGGTTAATTAGAAGTGTGAATTTAACGTGGGCTGGCAAAATCACATTAAACTCTTTGGTGGACTCTTACTCAAAGTTAAAATAGTGTTAATTCAGTGGTGTTTATGTCCTAAATCGCTTTCAAATTAGTCAGATGTTCTCTTGGAGTGGAGTTGGTATCATTTAGAAATTACCTATTCCCAGCTGGCAGTTGCCAGCTATGGAGCCGTTCAAAGTTGTTTCAGGTCCAAGAGCAAACCATTTCTGCCCCACSTTCATGTCTTGTCTCTCCCCACGCCGATACTTCCAGTGTTGCTGCAGTCCAGGAACTTGCAGAAACAGAGAACAGTGTTTTCCTAATTTCTCTATACCTTTTATTTTTGGAAAGGCCCCAGAAGAACTGTCTTGCCTACCCCTCCCTCTCTTGGCCCTATTCACCCTGTTGCTGAATTGCAAGATTTGACAGCACAAGGGCTTTTAGCCCCTTCCCGTGTGAAGTGAAACAAGTTACCTTAAACTGCTGCTGAAGGTGATCAATGCTGACCTGTTTTATTTCCYGCTGGAAGAGGCCGGTTGAAGCAGTTGCATCAAATTGGTTACTGCGCTTCACCTGCAAGAGTGAATAACTTCTTACACTGCTTGAATTACACCCCAAGAACGTATCTCACCAGAGGAAGGTTTCTGTTSTTAGTAATTGTGTCTGCACAGAAGTTTAGTAGCACTGTTCARTTAGCACACTTTACAAGTTGATTCAGATTAAATTCCACATTTGTAAGTGTGAAAAGCAAGCCCTTGATGACATCTGGCTGTGCAATTCAGCGGCTATTTTCTTAAAGCCAGTTCTTAGGTAATTGTTATGGTTGCACTTTCACTCATCAGTAAGCATTCAGCTACAAGAATCAAGTTAGAATACATTTCTGTGCTTTCTAAAGTAGAAGAGAATTTTACACCTTTTTGACTGTCATTCAGCTGTGTGTTATAGCTTTCTGGTGATGCCAGCTAGAACTAATTTTAATCTTGCTAGGCCTGCCAGAAGATGAGTATTTTGACATAGGAGTTCCAAGGAGCCTAAAGGAATTAGGTTCTTTTTTTAAAGACCTGTTTCCTTCTTAGGTGCACCTGTCTGCTTTGAGAATAAGTGCCTCAATCTGTTTATCAAATGCATAGCATTGTCCAGTTAAGCATTGCTCAAAACAATCCATGTAAGAGTATCTCAATCTATAATAAATTTTATAAATTTAGTTGAGAGTTAAAGAGGAGCCAAAGTGAAGACATTAGAGTATTAAGACCTGTCACAGCCAGGTAGCTAGGACATAAATGTCAGCGAGTCCTTATCAGTCATGTAGTGGAGGGTGACAGAGTTAGTGCAGGAGCTTAAGAAAAGCATAAAACAAAACTGCCATTAAACTTACGTCTGTAGTCTTCCACTATTTACCTTCATGTTTATTATTTCATATGACTTTCCCCTGCCATTCCTTAGAGAATATTATTAAATATAATGAATTCAATTAGTTCCAGGCCCCATATCCAGGCTTAGCCTTAGAAGCTCCAGCTTCCCTTTGATCTTCGACATACCAAAATGTGTGATTATGCTATAAAAAGATAATAGAGAGAACATCAAAGGAAAGTTGAAAAATGCCAATGTGGCTTAGTAACGTAACAGCTTAAGAATAGCGGCATAACATGAAGACAACCCTAGTTATGTCTTAATGCATTTTAATATGTACTCTGCAAAAACACTGTAACACGAGTGTCTGCAAAATGAGGAAGCTCTCCCTTCTCCAGGAAATCTTTTCAAATAGAGGATATATTTTCAAGTTACATATTACAGTGATGATAAGTTGGGTGGAAGGAATTAGGTTCATCTGGGTGATCACTCTAGAGACTTTCCCGTTTTATCCCTGAGCTCCTGTCATTTTRCCTACCAGAGTTAGTCAGGGTTTTAACCTTTGAAGACGACAATAACTGTCTGCCGTGGGAACATCAAAGCCAGTTTTGGCCAAAAAGTTGATTTAGGTGTACTTCCTGTACCTCAAGCTAAATGTCAAATGTGATTAAACATTACTATCTTGWCTTGCTTTAAGTAACAGAGTACAGGAACTTAGGAGTGACTGCGAGCTCTTAGACGTCTCTGTTTTGATTGTCTTTCAGTCTGTATGTAGTGCTGTTGCTCTTGGACRGCACAGCTTACCTTCCCCAGGCAAATGGACCATATGTGAGGAAGATGGGATGCAGGCAGAAGGGAGTGTTTTGTTAGGTCCTCGAAGCTTTTAAAAAAAAAAWAAWAAATTAGCGTGTGCTGTCTTCAACACATCCACAGCACTCTATTTGCTTGTAATTTGCTATCCATCTTTCATCCAAGGGTTTTACCTGCACTTTATGGGTTATTCAGAGAAGCCCAGTGATGAGTGTCCTTGAGCATTAGCCCCATGTTAAAATGCAAAATCTCAAAGACCAAAGGATAAGAGTGATTTTACCAGGGCCTTGCAGAAGGAGAGAAACACTAACCCCTTCTCCAGTGCCACTCAAAGTGCCAAGTATTTGCTTCTTCCAAAATCCTTGTTGATCACATGGTTGTTTACATGTGGACCCTTGGGCATTCATAGAGTATCCCATGTGTCTTGCAGAGATTTTCTGATGGGATTAGTGATACAGAGCATCTCAGTTTTAATAAAAATGCCCAAAATACCAAATTTAAGACTGAAGGTTTCTGGTTTGTAACAAAAGTTTGGCATCTAAAAATTAAGTATGTTCATAGCTTTTGAAAATCCCAACATTACTTGTGTGACCACACCTAGAAATGATACAATTCTGCAGGTTTTACCAGGCTGAGGTAACTATGAGATTCAACTTTCCATAAAGTGTTTCCTATCATCATGGCCAGCGTTCAGAAATTCGGTGTATGGAGGAGTGAACTAACATGCTTAACTTCTGTGTCGGCATTAAGCAAATATTTTTTCAAGATGGGCATGATTATGTGGTTTTATGTATGCAGTAGGTAAAACCTTAATAACCAAGGTCTTTCCCCTTGGGGACAGGGAATTTATTTGGAATAAACCTGTGCTGATATTCACTGYTTGTTTCTGTGGATGTGCATTGGACTTTGTTAAGAACTAACCATTTATATTTTTGTTAYAATGGTGGTATCCCTGTTGCTCTTTTCTAACAGTCTTTTGAAAGTCTTTTGAAGGACAGTGGAAAGCTGTCCCAGACAGRCACAAGAAAGTTAAAAAAAAATAAATGAGTTGTCTAAAGTTCTTTGGTGTTGGTTTTGAATGCTTTTTTAGCCACAAAACCTTTCCAAACAACYGAAATAGACTGAAAAGGGTCAGAAAATTATCTCCTGAGGTCCTTTGCTTTAATCAGCAAGAAGGGAAGAGGACACATCCAACCTAGTTGCCCTTTAGCCCCTTCTCCCCCTTTTATGCTGCTTCCAGCAGTGAGGAGATGGGCCCAATTTCCCTACCCCATTTTTCTTCACTAGTAATTGTTTAAGATCTGAAGAAACATAAGGCCCCACTGTATTCCRTGCTGTTTAGGAAAGAGAATTACTGTACCCAGACAGCTTACAAGCTAAATAAAATGTGATACTCCATTTTTTATTACAGGGAAACACCTACTAGCTAAGGTGTCTGGGGTACTGAGTACTGTGATACTGCCTGTTACCTCCAGCTCAACACAGTCCCTCTCAGCTGAATTTTGTCTTTCACTGAGGAGCAAAACATAGGAAATAGATGTTCTAGGTTGAATTAATGAATTAATGGTTTAGTTTTCTTTATTGTTTCAATTTGAGTTCTTACATTTCCAGAACCTTGTTTATTTGCTCCAATCTTGTATTGCGGTAGACAGCTCTCACAAGATACAGTCCTGAGGATTTTGAGTATTTTGCCTGGATTTTAAATAGGAAATGGGGAAATGTGTTTCACTTCCTCCTCACAACAGATAATCAAGCCAGAAATTTCAGTAGATAATCAAATGAGCAGTGACCCGGGATGGGGTCACTTGTCATAAAAAAGTATAATTTTGACTTCCTTATATTTATTTATTGTTTTTAAAAATCAGTATGGAATTTAATGGACAAAACTTATCTTARACCATCACTTTAGTTAAAGTATGACCATAAAAATACTCCTTACTTTCTTTTAAAATGTTGGATCTTGTCCTCTGCTGTTGCAGTGTAGCAAAGTGTAGAAACAGCTGTCAGGCAGCAGCAAATGATGAGTGATATCCTCAGTCACTGGGGTTTCTGTACTTGCTTTCAGTGGGAGCGGGGCACTGCCTCGACGTGTCCTGCTAGCACGGTGACCCTGAAAACCACAGGGCAGAGGAGGATCAGGCTTTTGCCTTTCATTTCCCCTCAGACCTCCAGTTTTCAGAGAGATTCGTACTTGGGAGCTGATTTTGCAAAATCAAAGCCCTTCATAACAGGGCTGTCTGTGCCTTTTTAGCCTTTTGTTCCCATACAGCCCTGCCACCTCTGAGACAGCCTTGAAATGCAGTTAGTTGTTGTTTTTAAATACGATCAATGCAGTTCTAGTCTGCTGCTTTAATGAATTGTAGAATCATAAAATAATTCAGGTTGAAGGGACCTCAGGCGGTCTCTAGTCCAGCCTCCTGCTCAGGCAGGGCTGGCTGTGAGATCTGACTACGTTTCTCAGGGCTTCACCCGCTCAGGGCTGAAAAATCATTGCTTGCCTCTGTCTCCTGGCTGCACCGCTGTTCATACAGGCCAGGAGGCGGTTATCTTCTCTGCGGCCAGGCACGCTGCTGGCCCGTGTCTGGTCAGCTCGTGTTCCCCAGGGTCTCTGCCACAGAGCTGTCCCCAGCCTTTAGGCTTGCAAATGGTTATTCCTTCCCTGCGAAGGCATATGAAGATCTTGTCCCTCACCTAACCATTTTAATTCAAGRTAACTTCAGAGTAGTTTCTTTAGGAGGGGAAAAAAAAAAACCAAACACATTATTTTTTGCTTTCTGTGAATGACTGTATGAAAGACCTTCCACCGCGTCCTGCCTCGGAACAAGGTAATACCTGCCTTCCAGTGACAAATGAAAAAGGCAGCTCAAATTCAGCACTGCCTGGACTCCATAGTGAGCAGTACTTTGTCCCTAACAGCTGTGCAGGACCTGTAATATTCCCCTCCACTTTCCGCTCAAAATCCTCATACGTTTTGAACCTCAGTACTTGCAGACATTGGCAATTTTAGTATTTTGATTCATGTATTTCTTCCAAGGTGATGTGTCAAGAACAGGCACTATGTAACTGGACTTTGGGTGGCTGAGACAGTCACTGAAAGCAAGATGGTAAAGAAAAACAAAAGCAATGGGATTTAGAAGAAAAGGGAGGCAGAAGATCATGTTTTGATGAACAATTCACATAATTCTCTTTTCTGAAGTTGCAGTTTTGTTTCTGTTGCTGGAGACCTGGCCTGTTGCACATGAATACGAACAATAGCTTGAGATTGAAAGAAAAGTAAAATTAGACCAGATTATATTAAAATCACCAACATCTTAAGAGAGAGCATTTTTTTGTTAAGCCTTTTACCTGAAGGGGTCTAATAGCATTCATGCCAGTATGCACTAGCTACAAGACTATGTGTTCTCTTTATCTTGTTTTTAAGAAATGAGAAACGTGAAGCTGGGAGGAGACCTCAGAGATGCTGCAGATGAGGTTGTTGTGGCTTTAAGACCTGCAGTCAGTAGGTGGTAGTGAAGATACGGCAATGGGAGATGGGCAGGCAGTCTCCTAATGCCTCGTTAGCCACTTTGATTTTATGTGGAGGATGGGCAAGGGGAGTGGGAAGAGCTGTGGTCTGTTTGGGGGAAAAAATATCACAGCCTATTAGTTAGAAGCAATGAAATGGAGACAACTTCAGGGACTCCATTAAGTGCAGTGTGTTTAGGCAGACGGAGTCCCCAGGTGAGGAGTGCTATTCTAGAGGATTGTGTACTGCAAAATAATTGGACTTGGGAAATCAACTGGGCTTCAGTGGCCTCGTGTAGCCTGATACCAGGGAAGGAGTAAGGGGGGAAAACGTTTCCTTTTTCTTCCCTTTTTTTTTTTTTCCTTCCAGTCCAAAGACTGCAATGAATACAAAGAGGAAACGTCATGCTAGATAGATTTACTGTCAATAGTCGTTTGAATAATACAAACAATGGCTATAATTAAATTTCATTTTGGCAGGGGAGTATTCGGAGCATGTCATCATAACACCAGCTTGTACTATATTATTCTCTTGGCATCCTGGACTTTTCCTGTTGCATTCACTGAATAAAAATGATCCAGAATTCAATCAGAAAAGGCTGAATCTGCAGGGATGCGTGTTAATGCATTGATATGTCTAGAATCAGATTCTTAAATAAAACATTCCTGCTTAGTTGTTTATTTATTTATTTATTAAAGAAGATAAATTAGAAATGGCAGAACAAGTTGAACTAGAGCAACTTTTTGCACCCAGAGCAATTGCTGGATAAAATGATGTTGACAGTATTACTGAAAGGCTCCAGTGCATACATGAATCGCAAGTAATGACTGTGTCATTTCTTTCAGGTGAGCAAAGTCACTGTTCAATATGGTAAAAGTTGTACCAAACTGAGCCCCAGCACTCTCATTAATGTGTGTGGCAAGGATACCATGTATTCCCATTTTCTCCAAAGAACACCTTGACCAAACAGTGATATTTATAAAATGCAACATTGCTAAAATGCAAGTTTTGTCTTGTCTAATGTGTGTTAAGAAGTGTTGTGATGCATCAGCATTATTCAGTAAGTGTAAGCCATAAAAAATTACATGTTGGGTCTCATTGATGCTGAGTGTGAATGAGAATCAACCTCCAGTGCTTGCGGATCTGTAGACMTGTGGGAGCCCATCACTCACCATGTTAACAACTGCAAAGGTGAAAAGAAAAATAGATTTGTTGTAACAATGCCTAAGCCCCTCAATACTCTTACTWAACATTTTCTCTGCTCTGCTCCTGATAGCTGCAGAACCTCAGGTATTAATTTGGTCAGCGTAGGCAAGACTTCAGAAAATAATGCATTATTGAGTTAAAAGGCACAATGTAAGATGCTATTGGATTAAGAATGTGTATGCTGTAGTGTAAGTTAATGGAACCGTAATAGTGAGAAGTGACCTTCTTCCCCTCCAGAAATGGAAAAAAAGCAACACTTAGCAGTAGAAAATAAGATGGGAACCTCTGAGAGTAAGGTCACTGCAACTCCCAGCATATGTGGCCCTGCAGTAATAAAATGCTGTCTGTGGCAAACCAGTGCATCACTTGTTACTATTAGTGCATAAACAGGATCATATTATATTGCCCAATTCCTCTAATAATAGCTAAGTACTTTATGTGTCTCTTCCTTAAAATATCAGTTGCAAATTAAGAAAACACTTATACAGAATAAAAAAGGAAGATAAGATCTTATTCAACAGTAATCTTTCTTTTTCCTCTTAGATGAAGCCATTTMTGTGGCATTCCTGTTTAGTCCTGTCTGTTCCACCAAGAATGAGAACAAAAAACCCCAGGAAAAGAAAAAAAGCAAAAATTCAGAAAAATGCGGTTCAAGATTGCATTTCCTGGGTGCAGGATTTTTTTAGGTCAGCTAGAAGACAGCCTTAATTAGCGTATGCATTTCCTCATTAAAATATCATTAGTGAAGGCTTTGTTCCTTCAAGATGTTGCAAACAAGGTTTATTGTATTGTGTTATGTCATTGTAGTTTACCAGTAGCCAGATGTTATATATGAATTTAAAGATGCATAAGCAGAGTTGTCTGAACACAGTCTGGCCTTTATTATAGCAAGAAACAAGTTGTCATTCAGATTATCGGGTATGTTTAGATAGTGTTGATCACTGACAAGTGGACGCTTGGCTATAGCTTCTCTTGGAAGACACTTGATATCGTTGCTCTAAATAAATTAGTGCTTCTGTAATCAACTGAGAAATATTACAGGCAATCATATTTGGCTACTTGCTTACTGCATAGTGGATTTAACTTCATAATGTGTATTTAAACATCAATTTTTGTGAAGTTACCAAAAATCCATGTTTTCCTGATTGTTAAAGAAAATAAATCAAACTTTAAGGAACCGTTACATGACTTATCTGTGATAACCAAACTATTTTAGATTTTCTGTGTGAATAACATTCTTGGTGCTAATTACCGCTGCTTTATTCACAGTTTGTCTCACCAGAGTATCTACCCCATATTGTTCAATGTACACTTAATGGGCTTGCTTTTCTGTAATAGCCATCAGKTGGAGTCACATTGTACACTGTGATATCAGTATCTAAAAAGGTATTTTAAAAGAGTAAAAAATAGCACCTTGGATTTGGAGGGTTGAAAATGCAATGGCAACAATTTCATTTTGAAAGATTCCTCAGCTCTGTAAAATACCAATGTGGTAGATGACGTTGCTTTAAAAAATCCACGTCAGACCCGTGGTGTGTGTTTGGATGTAGGGGGAAAGCAGTCCTCAGACATGCAAACACAGCAACAATATGTTTTGCTGTACTTAAAACCAAAAGCAATTATTCCATCTGACTCCCAAAGTTTTCCAAGATTTGAGTTTGAGGTTAGTCCAAGGTTTTGATTTGAGCCAGCCAGTGTCAGAATCTTGAGATGTGTTTAGAGACAAGATCCTTCATCACACGTGCATGCTAGAGAGGAGAGTTACTGACATATGTAATTGCTCTTTTTCTGTTTCCAACAAAAACCAGCTCCCTGAAATCTCATCTTGCACATGCTGGCTGTGAAAAGTATTGAATCAGTTCTTCCCTCCCTTTTCCCCTCCCCAATAGCTCTTCTYGCTGATACAGCAATCTTCCAAGCAAACTTTCTGAGCTGCCTTGTTACTCAAATGAAAGTACTTTCCTACTATGATTAGCATCTGTTTATGGGATGGTTCCTGTTTTTCATAATTAGATCCTGAGCAGAAATGCAAAGTCTGCTGTGTAAAAGGATAATGAATCTTTATTGCACCAGTGCAAATCAGATTTGTGCAAAAGGCCTTTTGAAAACAGTAATAAGCAGAGACGTGTATTAAGTCTCCAAGATAAGGTTCTTGCTTTTATAGTCTCCTTTTATAAACGGAAATTGTAGCTACCCAGTGGATTTCGCGTGACCTTTCCTGCCACTCAAAAAGATTTTAGCCTTGACCTTAAGCTTAGTACATGCCAACCCCACCTTCCTCATGGTCAAGCCTCTAAAAATATGTGTATTTTAAGGAACAGAAGTAGGGATGGGCTTTGTCTGCTTGCTTTGTGTGTCTTCAGGAGTGGTGAAAAGTGGGGAGGAAGGGAGCCTCTTGAAATGTCCGAGATACAATCTAATCAGCCATCCCAATGTCCACTTAGCACACGCTGTAACATTTTAAGCATCTCTTGGCCACTCTCTCGGAAGGGAAGGCTCATGTCATCCCTTGTATTTTCCCATTGTACACATCATTTCCTGGCGAATGCAGGATTTATTCCCCAGCTAAACCCTTCTTGACAGGTTTGTTATCTGTTCACCCGGTCGGCGAGCCCCTGAGAGGCAGAGCATAGCTGCTAGAGAGAGAGAGAGAGGGAGAAGGAGAGGGGGAGGGAGGAGGGAGGAAGAAAGAGGACTGGGAAGCAGGGCAAGGAAATGTCAAGCGAGCTGCCAAGGATGGATATTATAGCTGCTGGGGACCTTAGAGAGTATCATGTGTCTTTTGTGTCTATTTTACAGTCAGTGCTTCATGTAAGATGGCAGTCTCGCCTGGACTGTGCTTAGTATTGATTTACTCCCAGGCAATGCACAGACCATTTTAGGAGTACATGGGAGACTAGAAAAAAAATCCTCCCACCTCCCTGTTCCAGCCTTCAATTTTTTCTATAAACAAACACATCTAAGGAGGTTTCTATTAAGTTCACTCTCCCTCATGTTTTTTCTATTTTTTTTTTTTTTCAAATTAGCAGATTGTTGTATGGAATGCAAATTGATCAGGGGCTTCTCAATGAACAATAGATGCCTAGAAAGTAATACGGCTTATTGTCTTATATACAGACTTCAAAACCTGTGCCCTCCCTGGCTTTTAGAGAAAGAGACAGAGCTCGTATAACCCCACACCTGTTCCTGGATCAAAACCACCAAGAAGTAGGCAAAAGGTGCAAGCATGCTGAATTGGAGAACTTTTTTTTTTTTTTAATCTACACATAATATATAGTCCTTATTATTTCCCTTCTGTTGTTTTCTGCAGTTGCTGCTCAGCACTTTGGTGCAGTATGTTAGATGGAAAAGGCAGCCGTATGGCTGTCTAAACAGCCAGCATCTGCTCGGCTGTTTGAATAAGCTTAGGCTGGGTGTGCTTCCCTCTGGCAGCCTTAGTTCTCCTTCCCTGTTGCTGGGCCAGCGTGGGGGGTTCAGCATCTCAGCTCTGTAGTTTGGTGGATAGTGAATTTTTGCATCTGAAGTATCTTGCTTAGGCTCTTGCTTCTATCTGCCTGGGGTTCTGCACCTTGTGCCTGCATCTTGTTGGCGTCTTTGCTCCAGGTGGGGCTGTTCCTGTGCTTGAACGTTTCAGCATTACATCAGGTTCAGCGAAGTCTGCTCTGCAGGATCAAAGCCTGAAGTCACTTCTCTCTGCTGGGTTGTGGTGGAGGCATAGTAATGCTGAGCACCCTAGGGCAGCTGCTGATGTTTTTTCACCAAAATAAATAGTAGTATTGGTGCCCATATATACCAAAGACATTTATGCTCTTTTGGTATTTGGAGATGAAAATAAGTTAAAGGCCTTTCGTTTAAAGGCTTACCAAAGTTGTCATATTTTTCRGGTTTCTGAATTTAAGCACGATTATTTTATCAAAGAGGGGCTTGTGTGTGGTAATGTTTTTTTTTTAAGGCTATATTGAACATTGAGCATTCTCAGGGTGCAGCAGACTTAGATGATTCTGCTCTCTGGGAGCAGGGGAGTAGGAGTTTGACAGGCAGCCCAGGGGATACGCACGCTGGGGACAGAGCAAGCCGGGCTGTGAGCTCCATATGCTRTTTAAAAAGTCTGTGCGGAGGAGGATAGTGCTGGGACAAGATGGGGTGTCCAGGGAAATGATGGGAAAAGAATCTGCGAATCTACCTTATTTCACTGCCTGTGGTGCCAGGGAGTYGTGCGAACATGTAGGTGCCCTGTGTAGGCTTGAGGGCCGGATTTCCCACCTTCCGATGTACCCCTACGTGCCATTTAGCAGGTGGGGTGGCAGGTTGCTTTCCAGCTGAGCTCCTATAAGCACAGAGAAGCTCAATCAATTTCTGCTGGCAAAGGATATTGACAGTTTTAATAGAAGATCATTATAGGAGTGAAATATTCTGTTTTAAAGGTAGAGACCAAGCAAAAATGTTCAAAGCGTTTCACATATGTTAATTAATTTAGCGAGCAATGCTTTTTTAATGAAGTCATGCAACAAGTTAGTGGCAAAACCTGGGAATAAACAGAGTTCTGAGCTTTTTTCTTAGCTTTATAAGAAACCATAACACATTTCTCAACTGAAAAATTCCTTTGGAGGGACACAGTATGAGGAGTGAAGTGTAGAGATGTTACCAAAACACTCCTATTGCACTGTATTAGAGTACCACACATCTTTTCTCTTTCCCTTTTTAGAAGTGAGAACAATTTGTTTCAAAGTCTCATTATTTCTAACTGGCTGCCTCATTAAGCAAGTACTGTGACGACAGCAGTGTCTGTGATTATAAACACCAGGACAATATGTTACTGTGTTTGTAASTCCACAGACAGAGGAAAAAGAAACGTTTTTCCACCCTTCTGTGTTTAGTCAAGGGTTTTTTTTTCCTCCTCCCTTCCCTCAATCCCTCCCAAGCTAGTTCTAATAGTAAAGCATGTCACTTATAATCTGCTAATTAAATCATTTCACTCCATTTTATATAATTTTTAATTTAGCATTCATTTTCAACTTAGCTTTTGGCTTCATTTGCTGATAATAAACAGCATTGCACACAACACATGTTCCTCAAAACAGTCATTCACACACATACAGATGCCAGTAATTTTGCCAGTATGCCATCCGTATAAATATTAAATATAACATCCCACCCTCATTTTACCCGTGATAGAATGTGCATGTTGCTGTTCCGTTGTACAATACACTGTAATAAGGCAAAACATGACAAATCTGGATGAAGAGTCTTCAGCTCTCTGTTGCTCGCTAACCCTGGACCTTAGAAAATTTGCTGGGCGTACTGTGCTACGCTGGCRCTGTGGCAGCTCTCCCCATTCTGAATAATAGGATTTGACCTCACTCTCTTGCTGGTCCATTAGTTGTTTTTAACACATCCATCTGCTGCTCTTTTTTTGACCATTATGAGGTGGATTGATGGCCCAAAGTGAAGGGATGACATTTATGATACTACCCTTTGTCTGCTGGAGGCCAGACAGTCAAGTCAGAGCTGGCATCCCGGTGACAGTCCAGCAGACTAAACTTCAGCAGTAGGTTCAATTCTAAGGTCCGATCATACCCATCTCAAATTAAGCACAGATTTTTAACGCTTATGTAATCTGAAAAAAAGTTTCAAATTTTACATGCCTTCATTTGGGGCTTTTCTTACAATACCCTCGGTACTTTTAAGTTTCTTTAGAGGTGTGAATATTGGGAATATTTGGAAGTCAAGCCCTGCTATCCAGAGACTAGCACCCACCACTGGAAAAATGGATATTTTTTTTTTTCTTGCATCATAAAAGTCCTCCTGACATTGTAAGCGTGCCTTTTCATACTTTATACAATACACATGGATGTATGTTAGACATGCCAGAGTGAGTGCTTCCTCGTTAGTGCTGCACTACTTTGGTCATCGATAGCATTATGTAGTTAATCTTGTATGTTACAATACGTCTCGTAGACTCACAAGACATACTATGCTGTAGCTTGTTGCATGCCAGTGTGGTGAGAAAGGAACAGAGCTGCTGTAATGATCAAGACATCAGCCAGTGGGAGATAAAGACAGTGCATTATTTTCTGGTGCTCCAGAATGTATGTTGAGGTGTCCAGGGTTTACAAGGTATGCACTCTCCTATTTGTAAAGGCAGACAAAAAAAAAAAAAAAAAAAAGTCAGGAGTCACTAGTGATTGTATATGGCAGTGCTTTGAAGAGCGCTGCAAGGAAGGTAAAAAGGTAAAGCTCCCCTTCATTTATTTGAGCTTGTGAAAATAGCCATTGCTGCTGGATCTGCAGCTCAGAAACGGATTTTCTCACGCTGCAAGGTCAGCGCGCCTCCCACCGCCCCCACCCCAGCCAGTGTATAACAGGAGAGAAGTAATATCACATACAAGATGTGCTGCTGGTACTTGCTGTTCTGTTAATTAATCACCAAACCACTTTCCATTATTTCCTTTTAATTATAACATTATTTGACCGTTCAGATTTGTACTGATTAAACCATCATTTAATTGACAAAGTGTACGGTAATGCTAATGTTTCCTGTCAGTTTAAATTACACACGTGGCACCTACTTTTCTGCTGCCACAGATTAAAGGGAAAGTGGCCTTCACACCAGTCAGCACCGGCGCTAGCAGCAATGTACCACTGCGACCTAGCAATTGCCATACCCCAGCTTGAAAGTAATAATGATAGGCATAATTAAAAACTATGAGAAAAAGCTGTACGTCACAGTAAAATAGACCTGAATGTCATCATCAGTTATATTAAATCAGCATCTGCTGCAGAGACTTCCTCTGGAAATCAGGGGAAGAAAATCTATTAAGATTTCCAGGAGTGGTTGGTAGCACGTTTCCTTGTTATTTTGCTCATCATATTATATTATTTTTAACTGAGTGAAACATTAGCCTCTTTCCTCAATTTCTCTTTTTTTTTCCCTTCTTTTTTTCTTTCTTTTTAACAGATTTGTTTTCCGCTCAATTAGACTTGTGATCACAAGAACACAAAGTAGTATTTTTCTCCTTCTGGAAAGACTTTTACAGTGTGATGGGCAAATTGTCAGGAATAATTATACCAAATGGTGGAGAAAAAAATTGATGAAAAGATCTCTCCCTGCTACTGATACGTTTTATTTAAGACACAGCGAACATCAAGCGCGTTTGTGACAAGGTGAAACTGGCAAGTGGAGCTCTGCCATGGTTTTATTTTTAATTGCTAGTAAGCTAATTAGACGGCACAAAATGTCATATAAACCACACATACTTACAGACAAAACCTAACAATGCGGATTGTGTTTTTCAATAAAAGAAAAGAACAGATGAGTTAGATGTGAGGAAAAAGATAATATGAGACACTTTAACATACCACCTGTCCTGCCAGAAGGGCTCGAGAATGTTGTTGTCATTGCTGCTGGGTTATTTTGAAGGGATTTAAAGTTTTTTCGGTGGTACTCATTCATCAAATTAAGCAGTTCCCTTCAGGACCAGGGAATTTTGAAAACCTCTTTACTCTGTTTCCAGGTGAGCAGACCTTGGCACAGTGTAATACAGTGTACAGTTTGTATGAGTGGACATTTGCAGCTGAAGAAAGGTAGTATAAGACATCATAATTTTGTCTTTCACAATTCATCTGTGGCTCAGATCTGTAAAAGCAGGAACATAGGAGCCTAAGGCTTTTATCGAAAGGTGGCTAATCTCTTGCAGTCCTAAATTTTATTGGAAGACGGCAAAGGTCAGGCTCCTCGGTGGCTGAAATGCCTTATGGAAATAGAAGCTGGGGTTTAGAGCACTAATGTGCATTTGAAATTTTTCCATGTAGTTTGACTTTTCAGAAAGCTCCAATGTGAAGCGCCAGTGATTGCTTACTTTTAATCTTGCCAACTATTTTTTTTAAATGTCTGCGTAGTTTTTCAACTTGAGAGTCTAAGAAAAAATATATTCTGGTGTAAATCCATTGAAGTTGGTGGAGTTAACAGGAATTTGTTGGAATGGTGGAGTAGTATTTATCCTACCTTTCTTCTCCAAATATGAAGGACCAGATGTTCATCTGTCACAAATGAGTGTAGATTCCCTGCATTCAGTGGAACTACATTACTTTACACTATCTTGTATTTACAGAAATAGCAGCATCTTCCCTGTGTGGTTTCTATGATCAGCATATCAGTTACATTGCATCTCCTATTTTTAAGTGACATTAGATTGATTTTAGATTTCTCAACTTGAAGAGTAAGTATTTCCCCCACTTGGACTGTCTTACAAAGTAACCACRCAGTCATTGTAGCTCGGTTATTTCTGGCCATGGTAATACCTTATTGATAGACATTTGGCATTCCTTCTGCAAATATGACATCTGCCTGTCTGCCTCTGTTAGGAATACTGATGGGACGCTGAACATGTTCCTGTATTTACATGATGTGGCCCTCCATGGATTGATCGGTTTAGTATTAGTAAAGCGAAATAGCTGTATATTTTGGATATCAGCTTTTTGTTTCCTGTTGTTCAAAATAAGATGGGGTTTGCTGATTTTTTTTTTAATGATGTTCAGTGTATACTAAGTTTTTCAGTGTAAATTGACTTAAAAACCAGTGAAAAAACAGTGAAAAAATATCTTAAAAAACAGTGAAAGTATTATTCCAGTAAACAGCAGAGAAATGGGGTGTGTACACTAACTTTATTCATAACTTTTTAAATGTTCGCATTAGTGTAAGCAAGAAACTGGCTTCACACGAGAGACAGAAACCACAAGTAGAATTGTCTTCCCCTGTTCTATTTGCMGTGACAATTTGAGGGAGCCCTGTAGTTTTTTAAATACAGAAAGAAGAAAGACATGGTGTTTGCCTGTAAGCCAGAAAAAGGCTTGGAGCGAGTTATTGATGGAATATTTATTCCAAAGTAAAACTTTATCGAAGTCCTTAAATAAAGTGAACAGCTTCTGAGTACCTTTCAAGTAATCATTTTAACAGTAACCCATTATGGTTTTTAAATGGCCAGAATATTTATTTGCCACTTATTCTATCAGGCCTTCTACTGAACAGCAGGTACTTTCTTGTATCAATGCTGAAACTCAGTAATTTGTGTGGGTTTATCTTTTCTCAGTATATGGGCTTTTGGGGGTTTTTATATGTGTTGTATGGAGGAAGTTTGACAGCAGACCACTGTACCAGTTCATCACAGAGGCTATGAATGACATTAATGTGTAAAAGCCAGGAAAACCTGCCTGCCTTAGGTGAAAATCTATGAATTGGTTCTGTCTGTATATTCAATTTCCCTTTTATTTACTGATTGGGCTGTATTTGTTATAAATAGGGTCCTTGTTCCCAGCTTCTGTTCATCGGCAGTGTTAGGTTTACGGTTGGACTCAATGATCTTAAAGGTCTTTTCCAACCTAAATGATTCTGTCGTTCTATGATTCTCCTCCCTTATATACAAATCACTTGGCTCATTTATGGAGACAAATGCTACATAGTAAAAAGGCTAAACTTGATGTGTGTGAAGTAAAGGGTGTTGAATTCCTGCATGCAGACCCCCGTTGAAGAGCAAGACGCCATCGGATGGGTTCAGTTGAATGTCGTGACTTCCCACCAGGAGCTGCTTCAGGCTTTCTTGAGTCCTCCTGTTAGAGTAAGGCAGTGCCTTACCCACACGATACAGAATCCCTTGGAGTATTTATCCTAGTACCATCCTTGTGTAGACAGAAAAGCAAAGCACACAGGGAGTCATGCAGCTGACTTTGACCGAGGTGGATGAAGCTTTGTAGGCTTGTAGAGTCACTGGGGAAACACCGGCACCAAATAAAATACCTCTCTAATTGTCTCCTAGAGGAGCCCTGCCTCCTCTGGCTGCAGCCAGGCTAAGGTAGCGCTGAGGAGTACTGTCCTTGGAGACAAGTCAAATTGGTAAAGGAAATCTTTGGTGCAGGAGGAAATGGGACCCTTAGGACTGGACCATCCCTCGTCATCTGTGCTGAGAGCTTGGTTCAGCCCTTCATGTGACCTGTGGGCAGGCAGCTGTGCGAGCTGAGGTGGCAGCAGGGGAAGAGCTTTGTGCTTTTCCTTTGTGCTCAAGGTGTGAGGGCCTGAATAGGAACAGGGAGCATCTTTTGCAGCTGCATTGGGTCAGGGAGACATGGAAATGCCACCCCCTCTCAGCCTGGCCCTGATGTACAGCTGGATTTTCTTGGGGCTGTCAGTTATGCGTGGGAAGGAAGGCTCTCCCTGTCCTCTAGCAACGTTTGTTGGCTCTGTGTTCCTTATTTTTGATTATTTTTTGTGACACTGAAGAATTATAAAGTTTTCCTATGGATTTCCCTAACAAAATAATGACTTGTGTGATTTACATCAAATTGGCAGGAGTAACGGCATAGCTGTAAACAGTCCTGGCTAGATTCAGTATATACAATTGTATCTCCAAACGAAATTTCTTTTTTAGAAAATTACATGGGCATGGTCACAGGTTACCTCTACTTTAAGTATGTCTGTCTTTATTTATTTATTTAYTTATATGTGTGCTTATGTACTTATATGTATTTATTTCTGAACAACTGAAGGTTCTTCAAGTTACTAAGAAAAAGAACTTTTTAAGCAGACACCCTTATCGTCTATTCAGAGTGCAGTCTGGCTGTGTTCGTGCAGCCCAGCACAGTTAAGAGCTTGTTTCTTGGACATCAGGCTGTGCAGGATGAGACCCCTGCCTGAGTGTCACGAGGCCTTGCTTGCAAAATTGCATTTGATTGCAAGATTGCCATTGTCTGCCGTGCAGTAGGATTGGGGCCTTCACCATCTCCATGGAGGATCAAGGAAGTTGTTTGAAGACGACTGTGGAAAAAGTCACTACGTAGAGCTGTGTTTGCCTTATGGGACAAGAAAACAGAGAGCCGAGAAATACAGAAACTATTGTAAAATAGACCAATTAAAAATGGAAAGTATTGAATATTTTCAATGGAAAATCAACTTTCTATATAGTTTCTGTTGCCAGAATCTTAACAGTTGCAAAACTTAACAGACAAATCTGAAGTATACGAATGTTGTAGTTAGACCGCTACAAACTGCAGCTTCCCAAAGGGCTTGGAATTGTGTGTAATTGCTTTTACTTACCAGCTCTGCCGTAGGTGAAAGTAGGTGTTGAGTATGGGTGACATATTAACATTGTAAGAAAACAGTGCTATAGATTCCCAGGAAATAATAAATATATATTACCAGCAACCACAAGAAAAAATGTATTAAATTTTAAGCATTTATGTAAAAAATAAACCTAGACATTCTCTGCCTAGCATAAAAGAAATAAAAAAACAGTTCAACTCCCTGTGTTATAACTTAGGTGGTGTGGGAGAGATCACCCAGAAGTTAAAGAACCAAGTGACCCAAAAAGCGGGAGGTAAGAGCACACTTCGAGCTGTGCTCTGGCTGTGCTGGTACACACCGTCTGAGAGGCTGCCTGAAGAAAAGTCCTATTTTTCATTTTGAGACAGATACTTAAAATCTTTTTATGACTGTTGCTGTTCTTAGGGKTTTTTTGATAGTGTCTGGGTTGGCTTTTTTTGCTCCTTTTCTCTGTATATGTTCTGGCAATAATGTTTACGGTCTCATCTTTACTGTCTGGAAGTTTGTCATCATTGCTTTGTCGTGATCTTAATATGTCACCCGTCTTTGACTACTGCATATATGTACCATCTGCAGAGGAAATGATGTCCCATTTAAAGTGAATTGGGTAAGCTGCAGTTTGGATGGGTTGAATGTAAACTCCATGTGCTCGGTTCTTTAGCCATGTCTGCTAGTGTTAAGGTCCTGGCTGTATTTTCATTACTTTATAAAACCTGTTTTGAGGAGTTCATAAGTTGGCTGTAAAAACACTCCCAGCTGAGAATGTCTCTGAGTTATTTTTAATTTATTTTTTTGAAACATGCTTAGAAGGGACCTTTTTCTCTTCACTGAAAGAAAAGTAAGAGAGTTTCACAATTTCAGGAGTTTGGTTTTCTGTTCATACCTGCAGCTGTGTTTTTAACTGGAAAAATTAAAGATGGCTCCACTTTCCTCACTAGATACTTAATATAAAGCTATTCTGCCTTTCGTCAGATATCATCACCAGATATTTTGTAAAATTAAATGTGTTTAGTTTTGACACAGTATGACTGATTTCTTTCATGCCAGTTTTGTTTATTTTAACTGATACATTAAAATAAAACTGGTATATTAAGAAATAAAAAACCCACAGGAATGGATTCTACAGTTATTTTTCTTAAGTAGAAGCTTACTGAGCCTGCTAACAGGGACCCATATTCAGAAGTYGCTTGTAATTGCTCTTTTCAGCAGGTGAAGTAGTCAGAAAAAATGCAAAATAAATACATAAAAATAAGTTTGCTACACATTTTCTTTATTCTAATTCTTAATCAAATGTGATGCATGGGAAGATAAGTTAGGAATGAAAAATACACGTTACAGGTACCAGATAAACAGCTTCACTAGCCTCTGGGTGATAGGTGGCTGGAATTTCATTTTTCCTGGGAATTTGGTGCATTTTTCCCATCTTGAGACCAGGCCCTGACTTATATTAGCACGTATATYGGCTAAGACTACCTCTGCAGCACTAGGCTAGGCTTAACATCTTCGGTTTTCTTCCTCTGGATGCTATGAGCAGAAGTTTACYCTGTGATCAGGCATCCTTTTTGAAGCAGGTACTTTTTATTCAGAACAAGCCATTACTTAGAAAACAATGTAAAGACTGGCGTATTACTTTTGTCATTTGTCTSCCTATCTTTTACATCAATATCCTCATACGCCTGAGCTTCCTACAGTGTTGCGAGACCACAGGGGTCTACAGAGCATTTTTTCCCTCAAGCTACAAATTACCTCCATTCCCCTGAGAGTCTTTACCTCTACGGTGCATCGGCCCTTAGATATTTCCCTTCCTAAAACGTTCCTAATCTTGGAAAAGAGCTGCATAATGTCAAGCTGAAGCATGGAAGTTGTCCATTGTCCTGTAATTGCCCCCCAGGGGTCTGGTCGGAAGTTGTATAGTCATGATGGTATTTTCCTGCTTGCTTTTCCGACTTTAGTTAGAGTAGTATATTCCTACAGGAAATTCTAATGAGCCAATATAATTATATAGTGATTTTACCTTCATGACGAGGTCACACAGAGTGCTAATGCAATTATCAAATATTGGCATTCCTAGATTACATAATAGCACCACACCTAGCTAAAGCCATTTTGATCCTTTGGGGTTTTGGTTTGTTGGTTTTTTCCACTTTTGTTAGACTGTGCCTTAGATTAAGTAGTTTGATGTTACCACTCAGGAACAAGACAATACAAAGGAGCAGTTATCTTAACATCTGTCCTGTTCTTTTGGTTAGCTGTCTGTGAAGCCAGAAATATTAGGCATGAATTTCATTCTTTTTTTAAAATGGAATCAGATGTACTGTATTAATTTTAACATGTTAATGTGTACCCAACCATGACAGGACAGAATATTCATGACATCTATTAAATATCTGACAATAGGAAGTATGTTAAAGATTGTTCATTATCTGATTGGGACATGTAAGGGCTTGGGTTTTGCCTTCCTRCTGTCTTGCTTTCTTAAGGCATTTCAGTGGAATTACTAGCTGGTTAAGTGGGCCGTGCTGCCCCTTGGATGGCACTCAGGAGCTGTATTCTGCATTTCAGAAATGTTCACCTCAGATGTGTTTATTGGCTACAGCGGATCATAATTCAAGTGCAAGGAGAAGTTCAAAGAAATGAGAAGCTGCAAAATTAACAGCAAGCAAGGGGTTTTTGTTAGTTCTTTTTTTAAGCTTAGGAAAAAATGATTGCTCRGCTCAGGCTTGAGAAGGATTTGGTGTTGATTCGTATCAACAAGGAGAGTGTCTCCAGCTGTTAGAGTAAATACTAAAAATAAAGAAGAGTTTTAGGAGGGAACTGTCAAGAATCCAGACTTAAGTGAGGCTATAAATCTTGTGTGACAGGAGGAAAGTTTATTCAGTGGAGGTTTATCCTATGACTTTGAGATATTTCTCTCTCTTCCTCTGAAACAGATTGGAGACAGGAGGTTAGGCTGGATGGACCATTATCCCAACCTGTTTTGGCTGTTCTTCTGACCCTGAAGGTCTTGAACACATAATTTCATCTGTCCAGGATGATATCAGTAAGGCACATGGAGTGCTAAATAGGAAAGTTGAAGCTTAAGTGTCATCACTGGTATCATACAGATAAGTGTTTCTGCAAAGAGGTTTTTTAATCTGCTGATAAGGACAATATGACATCCGAGCACAGGGGCAGTAGAAGGGCATGGAGAGAAAGAAATGTGTAAACAGTCCGGTGTAATTGAAACCTGGCCTTCAAATCTTTGAACTCTGCAGCAGCCAACTTCGGGGAAGGAATTACAGTCTTATAAACTTGCAGGTTTCGACCGAATCTTCAGCTTTTCATCRAATTTTTCCATTCATGAAGTAATTCTTTTTTACCTGCAAAGAGAGAGATGAGTTATGTTTGCATCTGCATTATTTTTCTTTGTTTGTTTTAATGGGGATGCTAATAAAAGTATAGTAAGGATTTCTGGAAGCTGTTTCTTTCGTTGTGAAGGATCCACAGTTGTGAGGCTGCATTTTAGCTTGGATAGCAGAGCTATTTAAGGCACATTAAGCTTTCGCTGACAAACCCATGTGTGAAATGCAATTGGAGACCTATATCAGTATGAAAATTGACAACTGCATTGTGTCAGTTCTGTAGATTTGAAACGTACGTTGTGTCAGTCCTTCAACAAGTGATTCATTTGGTGATTATGAGGTAAATAATTTACACAAAAATCAGAGCTTTGTGGCCTTTCTCCCAAAACTCAGTAACCATTGTATTACRAAAGTTAATTTAGTTGTCGAATTTCTACAATTTCAAGCATGAAAAAAATCAAATTTTTGCTGTCACGGTAACAATTTACTTAATATTTCTACTGAAATAATAATTAGAAGTTTTGAGCAGAATGGACCTCAGTGTTCTAGATGCTGTACAACTTGTTAAGTTGCTGACTATTTAAAAATTGCTCACAATAAAAATATTTGTCATTCAGAGTTATAATGCTTCAGGAGTCTCAAAGACGTTTTCAGACATAAATTGATTCTGTCAGCGTCTCGGAGAAATAACAAGTAAGAATTCAATAAAACCCAGAGTTCAGAACTGGCCTAATGCTTCGTCCACTGAGTGGTAAAATTTTCATTAATTTTCAGAAGCAGATACGGCAGAATGATGAATGCTTTTAGAAATCTCCAAACCTGCTCAGGATCACACAGGAAATGTGTGAAAACATTTATTAACAGGAATTAAAACTTCATTCCTACAGTCAACATGGTACCTTAAAGGAAAGTTAGTCTTTTCCCTATGAAATAAAAGAGATTAACATGTTGAAAATGGGCGGTTTTGAAGCTCAAAGCTGCACATCACTTCAGCATCTCAATCGTTTAGTAATTCATTTCATGAAGTTAGGGGTGCCGGTGGCCTCTCCCAAGGTGGGTAGTTTATGCTGTTTGAAAAGATTCCCTTTTCTTCTCCTCTCCAGTCACAGTGGAGGGCAATGCCTGTGTGGGTCTGCAGTTCTGAGTATTTCCAAACAGCTCCCTGGATCTTGCTTGCTTCTTGATTTTACCCTTTGCTTAGTATTTACAGTAGACRAAGATATTAGAAAGCGCCTTTCAGAAAAGTGACTGCCTGAGGAAAGGAGCAGGTACAGTGCTACGGTTAGGGCCAAAGCCCTCATCTCTCCTGTCCCGGTCAGCTGGCGCTGGAGGCAGTTCTTGGTGCTGGGCATGAACCCTGTGGGGACGTGGATGCTAACACGTATCTTCTTCAGGCTCTGCGGTACCCACTTCAGGGCTACGTTAAAGCTGAATAAAGCAGACACCATGGTGTGACGGAATTGGGTTTGGGTTTTCTATTGCTGTTGTTTATTGTTTGTTTTAAAAGCCTGAAAAACTGATCTGCCCCTTCCATATGGCTTCCTATAGCCAAGTTTTGATTTTTGACACCTTGAAACATTCATGTACTGAGTTGTGCTGTGCTGCTGATGACTCTGTTACTGTCCCTAATACACAGATGAGGAAATTGAGACCTACTCTAAGTAAAAGTCTTGACTTCTTAAAAGGAGAAAAGTTCTTTAAATTATAACAGAATTTAACGTTATGAAAATGTACTTATTTTAGATGTTTTCTAAAGTTATCTCAAGGATTCAAAGAAAAGAAACCACAGTTCTGGTTTGTGCCAGTTAGTACTCTCCCCCAGTTTGAGGGACAGGTCCTAACAGCCGGCATGAATGGGCTTCCCCAGTTTTGGGGACAAAGTGTGTTTTTTCATTGGAACCCAGACTGTGCTATGTCGTGTGTTGTCTGCACTAGAGAAAAGGCTGTTGTCCATATAATTTACAGGTGTAAACAGAATATAATCCGTGCTCAGAGGGTTGGATATACACCTGCTTACCCTGAAAACCTCCTGAAGGGACACGTACATAACAAATACTTATTCTTGTTGTATATAAAAGGCTGTAGATACCTCTAGTAGAATATCCAGTGTGTTTGCGTGGCTCAGTGTAGCACTGATTAGAGATCCCTCGGATGGCACTAAGCTAGCTGTTCTTCCTCCTTGAAACAGTGAAATGTAATGATAACTTCAGGTACTGGAAGCAGTGTGAGCACGTTACCAATGYGCTCCATGCAAGCTCATGGTAAATCTTGCTTCTTGGTGCTTACACATTTGCAGTGCTATTGCTAGCTCCACRTGTGGTCAGGTCAGAAAGGTAGGAGCCACGGTCACTGAAATGCCAAACTGATGCAAGGAGATGGAGGAGCAAAAGGATGCTCCAAAGAGCATCCATCCAAAGAGCAAGGCAGAACGCTGAGGTCAAAGTGCAGGTTGGAGTCTGTGAGGAGGGAGCGAGCTAGAATGAGGTCAGGAAGGCTGGTCAGGAGCAAGATCAGGGGTGGACAGACTGGGAAGTGAAGCAGAAACTTGGATTGAGGGCAGACAACCTTGACATATATGATCATGTATGATGCATCAGTGCGTACCAGGTCCAGAAAAGAAGTAGGGTTATACGTCCAGGATAGATGCCAGGAGCAAGAATCGGAAATGCCTAGTGTAAACTAGTTGTCCAGATCTCTCTGTATCCTGTCCGCAGAGAATCCACAGCCAAAGAATGACCCATCCTGGTCTTTAGGTATGTGTCTATGAAAGGCGAGTTGAGCTATCCTCTGATGATGTATAGCTCTTTCATTTGGCTATAGAGAAAGCTCAGATGACTAGTTTGGATTAGACATTTAAATTTTGAATGWCTAAAGTTAGGTAACCTGACTCGTGCTGTTAAGGCTAGATGGGCACATGTTGATCTGCATTTGAACTGTAGTGTGGTAGTATATTAAAACATCA
>JASVER010000060.1:1915204-2012704 GCA_030449065.1 Oceanodroma leucorhoa | reverse complement strand
CCAGCCGGGCAAGCTGAAATTCATGACGTGTGGAGGAACAAATGTACAAGGTTGCAGAGGAGTGGGTGTATTTGCCATTTGCGTAGCACGTCATATATGTGCACCAAAGTAATGAGTAAAGATGCTCAATATTTTTTGACATATTTTCTGTATTGGAAAGGGTGATTTGATCAAGCTCATTGGTTTGGGAAGGGAACTAAAAGGAATTGATTTAATTTATGCTTTTATTGAAAGATTATATCATGATAATCAGCCTTCAACCTTGTCATTTGCCTTTGTTAAAATGAAGCTCCTCAGAAGCATTTCACAGATAATTTTGGAATACTGATTTTTATTTCCAACATGGGAAGGAAAGAGGCACTGAAATGTCAGGACGTACTGCTAAGTAGAAATTCCACATGCTGATCTACTTGAGTAACAACCAAAAGCATCAGCACCGATGGCCAAACTGCAATGTCTTATGTGTACAGACTTCTGAAAGATGCTGAGACCTGTTGAAACCAGGCTGGACATGGGCTACCTCACAGTGGGATGCTGAAAGAAAGTGAAATCCCAAACTATTACTAGCATTTGAAAGTTTTAGACCTCACCTGTAGTGTAAAAAGCTGCATATCACTGARCAAACCATTGGTTATTTGTTTTGTTCCTTACTAGATGTATTTTTATTTACTTTTTAATTCAGCTTGCCATCGATGGTAAAATACTTCTATTGCAATTCGTAGCTTATGTACTGATTTGCAAGCAAATTAAGCTGACTGGAGTAAAAGTGAAGCTTGGGGCCTCAAGGCTTCCCCTTGGCTACAAAGCCTGTTGTCTTGCAGACACAGCTATAGRGCTGTCTGCCTCTGCAACACCCCGTGCAACTGCTTGTCCCTGTGGTTTGGTTTTGATGCCTTGGGCTTCCACCAAAGCTTATCCCTACTGTTTTCTCCAAGTCTCTCAGAAGGTGTGAGTCTTCTGATTTACAGTTAAAATCTTCAGAAGAATTTTGATATTGTGTAACAGAGGTGAAAATGTACATGGGTTTTAAATGGTGTTTATGATCACGTTGGTATTTTACCTGAAGATGAACTACAAGAGTTTGCAGCTCCCTTGAGGGGGGGAAGCCCCCCCTAAACAATATAGGACTCCTTAAATGCAGTGCCTTAACCTTACTTCACCTTTTGTTGGCGTTCTGGGGGGTAGGGTCACCTTGAATTCAGGAAGGCAGCTGTCTTCTGCTTCACTGAACTTCAGGTTGATCTGTGATGCTCAGATTCTGCCTCTTACCACTGCAGTATGATTCTGTAATCAGCCATTAGCAGATTCAAGCTTAATCRKGTTTCTGTGACTTCTACAATGCATKAGGATCTTCCCTTAGTGAAAGTTAGCATAATATTTCATTGAGGCAGCTATGAGGTCAACGATCCTTTCTTGAGGCCTGTGCCAATACCTGAGGAATTTAATTTGAAAGACCAACCTGGCAACTCAAATGCAGCCTGATACGCAGAGAATTCATCATCTTGAATGGGTGTTCGTAGATTTCCCAACATCTTGTAGCCCTTGGGTGGGATATTAGGGTGACGTAGTTAATGGTACTGAACAGCACCAGGAAATGCAACACAGCAGATGAGATGTCTTYCTCCTGTCAGTGCTCTACCCATCAGTGCAACCTGTGCTGATTTTATGCCTTCCTGAGCACCTGCTGTGCAGCTGTGCTTAGGAGTGTGGCAGCTGGGATGGGGTACACTGGGCAGATGTACTTGCTTCCTAACCCCAGGAACCTTTCCTCTTTTGTGTTTCCAGCGCTTCTCACCCCATGAAGAACTAGGACTGAAGGCAGTGTGTAGTAGCTTCTTGCGCTGGGGATAGGAATTGGAGAAGCAGATGGTGCCGGTGCCAGGGTTGATAACTTGTGTTCTGCGCCTGAGACTTGCAACACAACATGCAAGTCCCAGGGGAGAAGGAGAGGCCAAGGTAGCCCTTGATGACATGTCTGAAAATATTTTACGGATATGAGTCTGTCCACTCTAGACAGAAGTGGTGCATTGAGCACAGCAGCATTTTGTCCTGTGTTACAAAGAGCAATATGCCCAGAATCTCCTCAACACACGTGCTGGGGACTTGTCCTGCTCCTGCAGTCCCCATCTACCTCTGTGCTCATAGTTCTCATCCATACCCTGAGCCCTCCTGCAAATAGGACTTATGGGAAACTCTGAAGATATCCTTCAACAGTCCTTTGCTCAGCCATRTCTAGGACTTTTATGCTATTGTGAACTTTCTGTTCACCATAAAAGTACCAGAATAGGTATGACCATCTTATCTCTGAAGCAGTTGAGCTCAATTAGTTGCCTGCTCTCTGTACACGCTGAGAAGAAAGGCTCAGTTAGCATGCTGTGTGTGTGGCAGGAATGGCAGGTAGAGAGTGCCTGAAAAAGGTGGTGTGAAATTGTTCTCAGCCAGATTGTGATTCGTCTGTTGAGGTACCCAGAGTGGCACTGCACAAAGTCCTGCCCAGTTCCTTTTACCCCCAGGGTAACAACAGCCCTGTGTGGGGCACAAGCTCCAGCTCAATTTACAGGTGGGTAGACGAAGGCTCCAGCATGCAGACTGGCATGGCTGAAGCAGATAAATAGTTGCTGGGGACATGACACTGCCCGGTCACTGGGGTGGAAATGAAAGTTAGGGACCAGAACGTGCATCTCTGTCACTACTGGGGACTGAACTTGCCCTGGCATCGACCACATGATATCCCCGACTCTTAGCTCATTTATCAGGGTGACAGCAGAACAATGCATAATACTGTTCCTTTTCCCCAGTTAATAGATTCAACCAAAAGAAAATTCAGCAAATTAGTAGGTTGGGTCCTAGGAGGGGTCTAGTGCTTTTGACTCCTGTGCGTTACCAAATCTTGTTCTCTTGATCTATAACAACAGATGTGAGTTCTGGTATTGCAGGTTCTTGTCTTTACTGGTCTGCAGGATGGTTGTCATTACATTGTACTGTATCATAGTTTCTGCTTCTGTTGAGACAGATAGAGAGCAGCATAGAAGCAGTAGACATTATGCATTAGTCACTGTCACTATTACCTGTGACAGTGAAACCTAATAGATGGGAACACAGACTTTTATAGGTCAGAGTACTGCAAGTGGGTTCTGAAAGAAATAGAGTATAGCATTGTTGTAACGTTAACGTTCCTTCATTCCCATCTTGCAGAGTTACCTCTGTTTCCTCAGTAACCCTTTTCTCCTCACCATTTTCACAGTAAAAGAGGAAAGTGCTAGTTGCACCTGGAATGGTCTGTTGTTTATTGGTTGGAATTACAAAATTTGACAATTTTGTAAGCCTGTGTTTCTGTAACCGTATTTTAATGTGAGGTGTATTGTTTATTTCCTTGAATATTGTGGTAGCTGTTTTCTTCAACTTCTTTTGAGTGAGAATATTTCTGTCCTATATAGCATGTAAAACTCAAGGTGACCATTTCTGTTTTCATGTCTGCTCTCCCTCTAGGCTAGAGGTTTCCTGTCTTTCTTTTGGACAGTTAATGTAGAGAAGAGATAGTGTTCTCCTTCAACTAATTAAATGATGTGTTTCAGCGTAGTCAGTTATGTTTAGTCACTTAATGAAATATGTTTTGCTGGTTGACAGAGGGGGATTGTTCAGCAGACAAAGAATCCAAATGCAAAAGAGAAAAAGGAAGCAACCATGGCTGTATTATTAAAGAAGTATTTACAGACAAAATCTAGATGTTAGAATAGTGTAATAGCTAGGCTATATTCATTACTAGGCTACAATCACATTTAGAAGGGGCCAGTCCCATCTTTACAAGCTTTTGATGCTGTTTCACAGCATTTTGTTTAATAGCATCTTATTTAAAACTTTGGCAGGCTTATATCACGCAGAATGAAAAATCTGATTTTTCTTGTGTAATGGTGGGGCTTTTTGTTACAGTTTTTCGAACTATGGCGTAATGCATGTGTAGGAAGCTAATGATGTGGTCTCTAGGTGTTGCTTTACTGTATGGAGTACTGATAATGAGCTTCGAGTAATAGGGTATGAGTCCCAGAAGATGAATTCTGATTACCTTTGTGGTATCGTCCCCTGTATGCCCGTCCTTCCTTGATGTTTCTGTAAAGAACATTTGGTATTGCGTATTTGACTTTTAATTAGATTTGCAGTATGTTGTGTTAATAAACCCTGACTCTGTGTTGGGTTATTTTGTTTTGTTTCCGTTTTCTTAAAGTGTATGTTCATTGAATCATATGATGGCAAGCAGCAGTTGAAACATCTTGCTACTTTGTGTATAAAGCTTATATTTATTGGTCCAGAGAGGGTGAATTTTGTCCCACACTCAATAATAATCAGTAAACAGTACTTAAATTGTACAGAGACTAGCAAACTGCAGCATACTGTGAAAGTGCAGAGAGAGATCCTCCAAGGAAATAGCATGATAGGTCTTAAATAATACCTTATAGTCATGGGCTATGCCATTATAGGCACTAAAATTAAATATACAGCTTCCCTAAACAGCAGGTTGTCTTCCCCACTGCCCCCTTTTAATAAAAACTCTGGGACTTTCTCATGTTGACAGGTCAAATGTAGCCTTTTTATAATCTCCATGCTTTATCCCATTTGGGGTTGTTCTTGAAATTTGTTTTCCTTGTGCTCAATCGTTTTCCACTAAATCATTTTCTTGTTACTGAGTACTTCTAATTGAAATTTGAAAAACAAAATTAAAACCCAATCTTTTGCCAAATCGCATCTAACATAAAGGCATTAAAATTACTGCTGGTTTGTAGCTCTGACTCATGTTGCCAGTATCCTCACTTCTGTTTTGTTTTGTTTAGCAGACTGCTATGCCAATTTAATAAACATGCTGTTGTATATTCTGTTGTAATTTAGCTGCCATTTTGCTTCAGTAGACAATGATTGGTTATGGCAGGGCTGTAATGCATTGTCAGCACAGGTTACTCACTACTTGTTGGTGGTGGCCGAACATTGTCTGAGACACAGTGTCATTGCAAAATTGTTTGACAACGTTGATGCTGTAGTTGCGCTGAGCCRTAACAACTGCAGAGGTTGAGGAAGGGCATGCGGGAACGGCTGCGCTGAGAGCAGCGATGAAGAGGGAATGCTAAACAGAGCAGCAGGAAATGTCATCAGGGAAAAGTTTATCTGTTATTTTTATTCTCTTCTGTTGTTCTTGTTTCATTTTTCCCATTGATTACCTACTAAGGAAGGGTACTGTGTCGGTCGTCCTGAGGACACAAGTCCCCAGAAAAGTTGGCGATGGGTGCGCAGGCTCGGTTCTTTGCCCTGGTGAGTGTCCTGGAGGGACCAAGCTCTGTTCAGCTCTTGGCCTCTTGGCGGAGGTGACTGGATTTGGTGGCAATTTTTGTGATGCACAAGCTCTGCTCCATTGCGAAGGGGGTGAGACCACCGAACTTAGGTCACATAGGTTACCATATAATTACCAGATGCTTTTGCCTTTCAAACACTATCAACCTGCGGCGAGTTTTAATACTTAATGAAGAGGCAAAAGGCTCAATTTTCCATTGTGGGTCGTTTAAGCCGTCCGTCCAATCCTTTCATAACAAGATTAGGTTCACTTAAGCTTCTGGTAAACCAGAGTGTTTTCTAAGAGAGAAATGGTTTGCCTCTGAATATCTGAACCTTATAGTATTTTTTTTTCTTCTGAAGGGTTGTGTTTATTTCTAGATACAAATTAAAAGTTTCAAAAATTGATAAAATAATTTCCAAAATCTGCACACATCTTTTGAGGAGGTGGGAAAGGGAAGGAGATTATTTGGGACTCCTCCATCGCTGTTAAAAAAAATTGTACATTTTTACTCTCCTGCCTGTGTAAATTATAGTGAAATAAATAAGGGAAAGCCCAACTTGGGTGGAATTGCTTTCACCAAACTCTTGAGTTAAATAATCTGTTAAAAAAGTAAACGACTACAAGGTCTGGGCCTTCATGCAGCACTTTTTGGCATTTTATTCATACRTGATATTTTGTTATTGAGGGGATTTTTGCATTTGTTTGTCTTTAATAAATCTGGAAGCAACCACAGATATTAAGAGACATTTTTGTCTACTGTCATTTAGTTTAGGGCACTGTGTCATAGACATAACAAGATTAAGTATAGCCCAGCTYGCTTTCCATACAAGCTAGATTTGTCTACCATTTAATTTTGTTCTGAGACAACCATCAACCTTTCCCTGTCCTTTTATATAAACTTCTAGGATTTGTTATAGAAAGTCATGCATTTATTTCTTTTGTGTGTGCTGTCTCTGTGCTGGTGGCAGTTTTTAGGGGTCCCTGCTTCAGGTGTTAGCAAAGGCAGGTGTCGCTGCCAGCAGGAGGAGAGCCACGACTTTAACACAAAGAAAACTGGCCTTTTGGGGTTTTGATGGAGACAGAGGAGGTAAATAAAAAGATTCTAATTGGCTTTTGCAGATTAAATTTATTGCCGCTGCTTTAAAGTCTGGGAAGATTAGCATTTGGGTCCTGTCTCTGAGGCACATGTCTTCCTGTTGTGCGAGTTGGGCATGTGGTGAGGCCRGAGGAGAAAACTCAGCTGCTGGAGGTGACTCTAAGAAGGGCTGTGGGGCTGAGGATGGGGGGTAAGTGAGGGTATCTGGAGGTGTGGGGGGATATTTGGGATGGGGGGCTCAGTTGGGAGACTGTGGGGCTTGTAGTGAGAGGGGAGGCTCGCAGCTCCACCGGCTGGGGAGACCCCTCTCAGCTGAGGCACGTGGGGGGACGGCAGTGTGCCTGCCTGAGGGGAGAGGGGTACGGGGAAGGGGAGGGGAGCCSTCAGGCTCTGGGGAGGCCTGTGGAGAGGGCAGCGGTTTTAATTGTGTCTTTAGTTTGTGGATTGTGGCAGAAGGGTGAGGTGATACCTGCTGCGGGGTGAGGAGCCGTTGGGGTGGAGGGTGCTCGCGGGGCGGAGGAGACGCGCTGGCAGCCTGTAGGGCCAAGGCACGTTATGGCTGACGGAAACACCTCCTGCCCGCTCCTTCCCCCACGGGAAGTACTGGAAGGTAATAATCTTTCCCTTCTATGCTGCCAATGTATGTGGTTTTGCTTCACTCTGGGAACATTTCCTTCCATATGAAAGGGGCTCCTCGCGCACACAAGATGAAACACAAACGTGAGCGTTTTTGAGTAAAGGGGTGTTTAAGACTGGATTTCTAATGTAACAAGACAGTTGTCAGGCATCGGCTTGATGATTTTCTCAGGCAATTTGTTTCATTAGACTTGGACATGCAACACTCAGCATTGTTGTGTAAATATATCCCCCATGGCTGTGCAGCGGGCTCTCCTGGTTCCCCTGCAAGGGGTGAGGGGGAACAGGCTTCATCCTCCGCGTGTGCTGTCACCCCCATCACCCCCACCAAAACTCACAGCAAAGTTTTTTCTCAACTTTGGATCCCATTGCAGTTTGATGGCATCAGAAAAGAGATGTGCAATTGAACTGACAATCAGTGATTGGCATCGTGCATAACTCATTATTGTGTCAAGGATTTGGCATGTCCATGGAGAGGAAACCATGTGCGTTGTGTTGACACTGAGCTTAATTCATATCCTACCGGCGGTCATGCCAAATCCTTATCTCATCGGTTCTCATGCCAGATCGCATGCTTGCATGCCAGATTCTTGTCAGAATAATGAGTTATGCCTAATACCAATCACTCTGTGGCAGATGCCGCCTTGTGTAGCCATTTTGTACAGTTGGGAGTTTGAGCAAAATGGCTGGGTTTTCGTACAACGTGAGTGGCGTGGTCAGAGCTCTTTGGTAGGGTCATGAAATGGAAAAGGATTTCAAATGGCATCCAAGTGGTACAACAAATTTTATGGCAACTTTCCTGAAAAATGTCTTGCTGTTGTTTTCTCTTCTATACCCTCCCCCAAATATGTATCCTCTCTACTATGTTCATTACCTTTCTGCTTTTAAGATYTTCAAAATTACATTTGTGGATGTGTCATTCTGAACAGCTTTGCCTCTCCTTCATCTTCCCCCTTATTAACGCAGCAGAATTTTGTAGACATCTCTGATTCTTTAGCAAACACGGGATTCATCTGCAATCCTTACGAAGGCACAGGTCTGTATATCAGCTTACCACCTCATGGTTTTAGCAGTTACACTTGCCAGGAGATTGTCAAGGGAGATGTGCTATCTCCCTGTTGAAAATAAGCCATTATCTCTCTAACATTGTAGAAGGTAGCAAGGACTTGCAAGGAAAAGAGAACCCACATGCATGTTTTAATTTTCCCTATGGGAGAAGTCCAAGGTGCCACCAAAGCAGGAGTGAACATTTGAGCTGTTATTGAACTTATAATTGAGTTCTTTGTTGAGAGAATACTATGAGAAAGGAAAAGGAAGACTTCCACAGGGTACGGTGGTAATTTRTACCTGTAAGGGGTGAGAATGTAGAGTATCTCCTGTTTACCTCTTTAACTTCAGCGGGTAATTTGCTGGAATAAAGAGAGCAAGAAAAGGCTGAATGTTCAGTAGTTCACATTTGCTCCAAAATCAAAAGGCTCCCAAACCAGCTTGGTATTCTGTGTTACAGGGATATGACAGTTTATACCCAGGTGTTTCAAATATAGGTTAAAAAAAAATAATCACATCACACTCCCCATAGCCTGGTCATCGTTTGTTCTCAAACCACGTCCAAGTGACGATGCTTCAAAATAGGTTATTCATAATCATGTTGTTGTTTAAGCTGCATTACTATTTCGTATCCAGCCTATTGATTTTTTCAGGATTCTTCTGCATGAGGCTTTTTCACTAGTGTGTTATACGGAACACAAAGCCCATAGTGGAATCATAAAATATTGTACTTACAAAAGCTTCTTATTTTTCTGCTTTTAACAGAAAAATAAATGCACCTGGGCTGACAATTAGGATGCCAAGATTTTCATTAATTTAATTTGAAACGGTTCAAGAGCTTTACTTTGGATATCAGCAGAAATGAGGGCCAAATTCAGGTACAGTTTAATTGGGTACAAATCATTTGGCTTCCCTAGAATTACTTTAGCTTACATAAAATCCACTTTAATTGGACATTTTAAGTATACACACATTTTCATTTCTTTAATAAATCGATTGCTTACAAAACATTTCTAGACAGACACTTTCTGGGATAGACTACCTGGTTTACTAAACCTGGGAAAGAATTACTGCAATATGAGGATGTAGCAAGCTCCTGCACCGGGCAGTAGGTCTAAAAGAGGTAAAGGACGGTTACAGAACAGATCTCTGTTGAAAAAATGTTAAAAATCATGGATGAAAATAAGACTTTTGTGTGAATTGGAGCTTCTCTGCAGAAAAATTTCCCTTGTGATGAGCTGATTGATCACCATCAGGGCCATAATGGGCTCTTGGTATGCAACCCCTTCGCTGCTGTTACAGTCACACTTCATATGAAATATTTCTTATGGGAAGACCACGCGGATGTGGTACATCTCTAAAGTTACTTTTACTTCCTAGGGGCTGTGGTATCCAGTTAGCCCTCGATTCTAATGAATATTTATACAACATAAATGGGGAAATCGGTGGGTTCCCTTGGTGGAAATGTGATATTGGTATTTTTTAAAATAAACTTAAATAAGGTCAGAATTTTTTATCCTCTAGAGAAAATTTCACGTCTGATTAAATAGTTTACATAAACTTAATCTTTTTCTGCTAGATGCATTATAATCTCAGATATTATTCATGTAGCTATTCCTCTGTGAACCATAAAATGTTCATTTCTTCAAAATGAATATGAAGCTCAAAGCATTAGTGGTCTTAAGAGCATAAAAAGTTTATTGCTTTGTGCTTAACATTTTTCAAGTAACTTTCGAAAGCTGAACAAATTTTGCATTTAGATTAATGGAAGATGTTTTCCATTTGAAGGAACTAGCAAGGGAGCAGCAATAACAAAAATCCCCCAAGGTTAAAAATGTAGTGCTTTTGATTTTTACCAGAACTGTGTTAGCAGAACAATCATTTCTCAGCATGGAAAGGTAACATAATTGGTCTATACAGTGGCAATATAGAAAACGAGTATGCTTCAGAGAAAGCTAATATGGCTCTACTTAATAATTTCCTTCAAGAGCCTGAATTTGAATGTATATTTCACCCAGCTTGAGGCAAACAATTTGTACCCGTAAGTTCTAGTGGAAGTTACCAGGGGGTCATGCAATTTATTTTAGTTCTTGAAGTTTTCAGAACTGCAGACCTAAATGCACATTCACTTGCATTGTTTCACCAGTAATTTGATCCAATTGGGCACCATTTTTCTTCTGCTCTATTATGTTAGCTCTAGTGAAAAAAAMCCTAACCCTCTCATGAAAAATTGTGAAAGAAAAGTTTTCTTGGAAGAGAAACTACTTCTCAAATTTATACGACCAGTCTCTTCAAGAGTTTCTCAAACCCTTTCATTCCCTAGCACCTGAAGCCTGCTGTGTTAGTTTCTTAAGAACTGTTGTTACTGTGTGAATCTACTTTCCTTTCCAGTTGTATTTTTAGAGTCTCTGATTGGGGAAGATAGCTTTCCTCAGAATAGACTAAATCATGTATTTGCCCTTAAACACAGGACAGCACTTCCTTCCAGTGCTGGCTACAGCCTGGTTTCCGTGTTCRTAAAACCCAGCAGCCAAGTTCCACGTACGGAACGGTGCCTGCTTAACCTCTGTGCTTTTAAGCAGATACATATTTTTTTATGGTAAATCATATTGCCCTATAAATATCAGGAAGTTTGGTGGTACAGTAACTGAGGGCTCCTTTTGCTATAGAAATGGCATTGAATAGCAGGAAGGGGTTGTGCTTTTGAGTCTRATTTAGAAGAAAAATTCTTGAGCCTCACTGTCCTCTGGGCTGCAGAAGGCTTTGATAGACCCACAGGGCAGGGCACTAGGCAGGCCTTTTAGTTTCCCCAGTTGAGGGTGCTGGTGTATGGATTACATCTCATAACCATCCAGGAGCAGTGAAGTTAGAAGGGGCTAGGTAGTTAAGAGGGACACTGAGTTTATCAGAACACTTGTATCTAAAATGTTCTGGAAAGATGCATTAGGAGAAACAAATGTTAAGGGTAGGAATTGCTCTACTTAAGTCAGGCTAGGTCCCTCCCTCTGCTAGGCTGTGTGAGCAACTGGGATTAGAGGGAAGACGCACGTTTCTTGTGGGGGAGCAGATGGCACAATTCTGGAAGCTTCTTTCTTAAAACATGACCGTTTCTTGCATTCTCGCTTTACAATACAGCTGTGTACATCCAAGATATTTATGCAGACAGTTGGTTTTTTTCAATCATAGCCCTTCCTCTCAATGCTGCTTTGTTCCATTTGTTTTCTTATGTGAGTTTGTTTCTGTGTCTTCCTTAAATATTAAGTTGCCCTTTCAGTTGTGCCTAAAGTTTCTATTTATTTTTTTTTTTTTTAGTGGGATGCTTCTTTGATTTGTAGAAAAGAATTTCTGGCCTCCTTTAGCATGTTCATGTTCTTACAGCAGAAGATCTTTTGGGACAGTTTTGGTAGACCACTTACATTCTCCCTTAGCCAAGATAACAAGTGCTGTAATGTTAATTTTATGGAATTCTTCATCTGTTGCAGTTCTAGACATCCATCCTGTGCTTTAGAAGCCAACAGAAGTTTGACCATTGACTTTCAATAAATTCACTTTACTTTTCTTACTTAGATGCCAAATGTACCTGGAGAGATCTTACAGACACAAGGTAGAATATCAAATAAATCCATCCCTCTCGTAATTATCACCAAAAACRAATGTATCTTACTTCGGAAGCCAGGGACAGTCTTGCTGGAAGCCTGCCTTTGGGAGATGCTGTTTTTTCCTTCCCTGGTTCTGCGAGGTTATATGATCTATCCTTACTGTAACTGTGTGGCCATTTGTTAGCACGCTAGTTTTAGAGCCACGATTCGGTCAGTTTACTGTGATGAGGTGAGGGGATCCTTTTCCCTTTAAGAGGCCATGATCAGAAAAACATGGCCTGAATTTCGTTAGCAGTGTGACAATGAGAGAGATAAGTAGATGTGACAGTTATGAATGACGTACTGTCATGCACTTCTGCGTTCTGACTCAGATAAATTGACACTGCTGTCAAACACAAGTTATGGAGAGTAGAGACCTCTGATGAACCTTCTAATATGGTAAATGGGAGTCTTAATTCTTCATTAACTGGAAAAAGGAGATTTGGCCATGTAATTTTCTCCTTGCTGCCTGTTTTAAAGATTCCAATAACCCAGCATTTACAGTTGACTAGGCAGGGATTGCTTTTTCCTGTGCTAGCGACATGCAGGCTGTGAAATCTAAGGAAGCGCCGCTTAAACACAGACTTATTGCCTTGGTTATCTTTAATGACTTTGAAATGTATTGGCCTCATTATGGAACAGTGCAGTTATCAATTCCTCTAATTAGGTGATGTGGTCCCATAAGAAATTTAACATTAAAGTGCAAAAATGAGTTAGTGGCATCAATTGCTGGCAACCTGGGTGTTGGCACTGAATTTAAAGCAACGGCGCTCTTTTTCTGTGTGGTTGTTCTGCATCAATCTTATTCATTCAAATATCAACAGTAATTTTTTTCAGTTCATTGATTTTCGCCTATGTGAAGAGCTATTTATTTATCTGAGAATTTCTTTGCTCTCTGAAGCTCTATTCTGTGGCGTGCGGTTGGTATGAATGCTAGCAAACAATGAACAAGCTGACGCAGAGTGAGCTCTCGCCATTTACAGGTCAGACTAGTCAGTAAAACTGCCAGTCCAACTTTGCATTTTTAGTGGCCCTTTCAATCTGAAGATCTCATAGCAATTTATAAGCATTAAATAAAAGTGACTTGCCCACGGTCATACCACACAGCAGCAAAGCTAGAAACAAAGCACGATACCTGCAGTTCAGTCACCTTCCCAGATTTTGTAATGCTGTTCCCTCCTACCAGTGTCTGTTTGAGGTTGCATTTCTCTTTTCCACCATATGGAAAGGATTACTGGCGGCCAATTTGGAACAGGCATTCATCTGTCTTGTTGGGAGGAAAAGAGGGTCTAAGAAACCTTATTTTAATGTTGTCTAGTTTCTGCAAGTGTTTCGGTATGGCTGTATACAAAAGCAAGTGCACAACAGTTTATGTCTTTTTATCCTTCTCCTTAAGTCATACAGCACAATACCATAGTTTATTTCCACATGAAGATGATCTCCAGTTACTATGAGTTTATAAAGGTAAAACTCATGGTGGTGATAATGTATAGCAGGGCAGTGTRTGGTGTTAACATGGGGAGGATATCTGTGTGAATACATCAGGGGACCATACTGCTTTAAATTAGAATTTTTATGTATTTTTGATTAAGTGGTTCCAAAGACATCTAAAATCCTAAAAGTACAAACCAATGGTCACAAACCCAGTATTGGAGTAGGATTTCTGTCTGGTTAGGCAAGCAGTAAGCCAGGGCTGGAAATATCAACCTGTGCTTTCTACATAGACATGTATCTCAKGCTGTACTGACCTCACTTAACCGTACTGAATCTGTAAGGGTGCGCCACTCTTTTCCTCCCTTCTCAAAGGAAAAGTATTAGTGGATTGCAAAATTACTCATTTTCCCTCAAAAAGATCACAGAAAACCGTTGTTTGTCCCATTGGTAGTGTAAGTGGGAATACAAAAAGGATGGGGTACTTTAATCTAGGACCTTGAATCTCAGAGATGTTCCACTAGACACCTACATGCACTTTTATTTTCCACAGAGTTGGTTAAATATACTAATGTTTTCAAGGTGCTCAGATATTATAGAGATGTGAGGATATACATCTGTTCAAGCTGAATAAGCAAGCAGAAGAGCTAATACTGCTCAGCGGTTCTTTGCTCCATGGCATCTGCTTAGGCTGAACATACTAAGAAATCCCCCCTGCAGGTTGGTGGGAGCTGACGACACATAGAGGCAGAGGGAAGAGAAGTAAAACACCAAGCATTGCCTTAAGTCAGGGGTGGCTCATCTGTTCTGGATCCTGTCCATCCCCCAGTTCATGGCCAGAGTGGCTATCGCGTGCCGGACGCCTATGTCAGGACCTCTGGACACCTGTACAGCCCTCTCTCTCCTTGAGAGCTTGAAGCCCAGAGCTCCACAGCTCTGGAGATGCGGCTGYGGCTGAGGTTGGTTCCCACCCTGGCAGAACTGCCCTGGGGCACTGCTCTTTCCAGTGTCAGCTGGAGCATTGGCCCTGCACTTCAACCTGAGAGACAGTCTTTGTCTCAGAGGGCAATGGGGCAGATGTTCGTACTTGCTGTCAGGCTTGTGGCTTGACTTTTCGTTCACACTCAGAGAATTAGGAGGTGTTGAGATAGACTGTGGGAAGGAGGTTGCAGGCTTGGAGGAGTGTGCCAGCACAGTTAGCAGCACCTTTCAYTGTGTCTAGCATCCCAGATGTGGACCTTAGGTCTTCAGAAAATCTTGAGGTAGCACTGCATAGGTATTAGAAGGATCCAACATCAAATCTTTTTTAAGTCAGAAGGATAAACAATTACGGCATTGTGAAGAAGAGCAATGTGTGTGTCAGTGAATAATTTTATTCCCTCTCTCTGAGGTTCAAAGAGGGGAAGAGGATAAAACAAACTGCACTGGACAGTACGGGTATTTGTTGCAGTTGGCCATAAACAGGAAAGCACTGTGTACTGGCAACACAGTGAGATATGTGCCTGGGTTTTGGTCAGATTCAACCTTATTGGTTTTGGTGGGTTTATTTGAGTCTATTCCCCACCTCCTGGTGCAGAAAGTGTCAAGAAACCTTAAATTACCTTCACATTGCACATCCTGCAGTAGCGTGCTCAATCAATGAGGTCACTCTACAGATACTTTTCTTTGGTTGCCTTTGGAGGATGGGGCATTTGTTAAAGACTCAAGGCTGACAAGATAGGGAGTGGATGAATCCACTTTGTCTGCTTGGGCACCTAAATTGGGTGTTCTCAGTTGCACTTCAGCTCCTCTCCTTTTGCTGTGCACTGCTTTTTTTCTCTTGAATGACATTTAGATATTTGACATAGAGTACATAATCCTGCCACCCTTTGCACCCTTTCCATTGTGCATACCTGGTCTGGAGCTGTTAGCAGGGGTAACATAGCTTTAGTGGGGCAGGGACCGTGCTAATGTGTACGTATTTCTGAGCATACCCAGTCTGAACCGTCCTAGGTATTTCMGTACTTGGGGAGTTAATGCAGGGGCTCTTTCTCTGTTCAGCCATGTCACTGTATCCCTGACTACCACAGATTGCAGAAGCYCCTCATAGCTATAATGATTTGTTCTAAGTCCATATGATGCCCTCCCCTGCAACGTGTCTGAACATCTCCCAGCAGTATGTTAAACAGTGTGACTGACATCTACTAGTTATAATGTCTAGTTTGGTCTGGAATCTTCTGTTCAGAAAGAAAAGTATGTGCACTATATTTTTTTGCTTTAAATAAATAAACATGCACACGTGCAGTCCTACACAGTGTTTGTTGCTGCTGATGTGTATTTAGAGAARTTATGTTGAAGAAGTTCTCCTTTTACTTGGACTGGAGGGAAAGAGGTATGGGATAATTCTGCTTCCTGAGGGAGCCAATTCTACTCTCTTGCATTAGCTTTCAAGATATTTTTGTTTCACATGTAGACAGGCCCTGTTCTAGYAATGGATATTATCAGAATATGAGAAGCACAGTTGTTATCTACGCCTAAATATGGAAGAAAAAAAATCTGATCCTTCTAGTTTTCTCCCCTGCATTGTTTATTCTTAATGGAGTTTGCGATTTTCCTTCTCTGAAAATGATATTCTCAATGATGACATTTCATACCTGACCATACTTTTTCATAGTCRGTGGAAGAAGAAAAGGAATAGTGGCAGAAGAAAGGCCACATATTAATTCTGTATGTTGTTTAGGAGTCAAAAAATTGACAGAAAAAAATTGGACCACAGTTAACCTTTGTTTAAGTGCAGACTCCATGTTTTCTCCGTAGTCCCAGGTGACAGCCCGCATGTGCTGTGTGCAGTGATGCATGTTCCTAAACCGCACAACTTATCCTCATCTCATGTGAAATATTTCTGTATTGTTCTTACAGACATTTCGTGAAAATCAATGAAAATGATTTATTTAAGAAAAAAAAATTAAGCATAGGTTAAGGAAAAGAYAGACAATAACTCTGCTTTACAGTCCTACAAGCCCTTAAAACGTCTTCTTCAAAAGAGACGCTGTAGCTTTAATATTGGCTGCTGTTTCCTTGAATGGAGTTACCCAATCTTTCATCAAAGAAACATATCTCCCATATCCCTGTCTTTAAAAACAGCAATTATGTGTAAATGCCTTCTGATTTATTTGAGCCAGGGCCACCGGCCAGTGTGAGTCACCACAATTTATTGCTAACCGTCACTTTTACATGATAGGTTTGTAACAAATATCTGCCGCATATTGTTAAATTAATCTTCCATTTAAAATTAATGGAGTTAGACTCCCCAGGTTCAATGTAATTTCGTGTTCACGGGCAGGGAGTGATGTGAGCTGCATACAAAATGAGCCGAGGCCAAACGCCCTAATCTTTCATCACCTTGAACCTAGTGACTAGGACRCCTTCTCAGCACCAACTAATGAGATTGAGCTTGCTTCTCTCCTGAGGACGCCAGCTCAAAGAAGCTTTTCTGCTCAGATACAGCAGGCTTCGTCTTATTTTAATAATTCCTCAGATATGACAAGCCTGATGTTATGTATGAAAGAGTCAGGCTTGAAAAGGAGATGAAATGAATTTTATATCATTACTTCAAAACTGAAACCAGCTAAAGGAAGTATGTCACAGTTAAAAATGCAGTGAGCATTTTAGCTATGAAATATTTTGAAAGTAAACAGGAGTCATTCTTTCATTTATTATTATAATGCGGCCTCACCTTAGACTCATCTTCTGTAATTCTAGTCCCATTCATAAATTAATAACAATAATGTAGATGAAAGCAGCAGACTGCCCAATAAGCATGTGGATGGGACCATCAGAGAGAAGAGATTTAATTCCTAATGGAATATGCCATGCTATAGTGCTGAGCTCTATCATTTCTCTTTGTGGGCATTTGTAGAAAATGAGCCTGTCTTTTATGCAATGGCAGACTGCAAATCCGTCACATATTGTTTAAAAATAATTTGAGTTGAATTGTATCAGTTTACCTTTCTGTCTTTACTTTATTGCCGCTTTAAAGAAGTAGTTTTGGTTATATTTTAGTATTTATCAGTGCAGGTGAGTAATAGCATTAGTTATATCTATACAAGGGTCTGTGCAATTGTATTTTGTGGTCAGTGTACCTTCATCTGCAGCAGTAGCCCTGATGCCTTTGTCATCCCTACTGACTCCCCGGTGTCCCTGACTACTTTTGTACCAAGCGCATGAGAATCTGCTTCTCCATCCATGTCATGGAGATGTGGCCTTGCYACGCGTACGAGTCATGCAGTGGGGATGGGGTTCAACAAGCCCTCTTCCCCCGCTGCTGAGTCGTGCCACAGYGCCTGCTTCAAGAACCATGTGCCAGACAGAGCAGGATGACGAACTCCTCTGCTCTACCCTGCGTATGGTCTCTGGACAGTGGAAAGTAGCTGTGGTGCTACTTCCTAGGAAGAAAGATTAGAAACATGGGATTTTTCAATCTAGAGGAATGTCTTAGGAGAGAAAAGAGAAAGATCTTTCCACAAGCTACTGTTGAACAGAGAAGAGCATAATTTGTTCTAGGGCATGTGGCGGGTAGCATGAGGGATGGTAGAATGTAAACGTTTCCAAATCTTCCTCTTATTTTCATGTATATGTATGGGGAAGAAACAGTTTTGAACCATCTGGAGAGCTGAAGAGAGTATCAGCGGTGATTCCTTTCCATTGCGCTACTTTGATTTAAAATCTTTATCAGTCCTCCTGTATATTCCACCTTGGGCAGTTTTCCATGACTGAGTAGACCTTAGCCTGGTTCTTTCATGTCTTGTACCACTTTGTATCAGTTGCAGCTATTCTGATTTCTGCTGAGTTCTGACTCTGGTTAAACCAGTGAACATGATACCAATATCAGGCACCTTCATTTTTGTGGTGGTTTTGTGGCTGAGAAGATCATCACCATTTTAGTCATTTGTTAGAACTACCGATTTTGACTTGTCAAACTTCTTGTTTACTTATTTAAAACCAGGTTTGAGGATTTAATCTTGTTCCCCTATACTATCTCGCCTGATTTAAGCCTCAAAAATTTGTCAGTTCCTTTTTTTAATTGTTCTTTTATTTTTGGAGTGAAGTATATGCATGTATACCCTCAGTTATAGGTACTGTACGTTCTTTTACAAAACATCTGAAACCCGGTGCTCCACGCTGTGTGCATTCACCAATTCTGACATCCACGTGTCTGATTTCCTCCTCCTCCATGTTATTGCTGCCAATTGCCCAATTTTTCTTTCCCCCTCAGAACAGTAGTGGGGTAGAACAATAGGATACGTAACCTGGACGTACCCCTTGGCCTGTTTAATAATCCACACTCACCCAAAATAACAAGGAGTACTGATAAAATGACAGAATTTAAAGCTATGGCCACGGCATAGTTGACATCAACTGGGGACCAGCCCTCAGTGTTTGATCCTGAAAGAATCACCAAGGGGTCTCTGAGTCTGACTTTGTTAGAGCCTGGAGCAATGAGAGGAAGTTGCAGTCCCTGCAGTGGTGAAAAGCACGTCCGCATGCTGACGGCAGCGTCGCTCTGCGCAGGGTGAGCCTTCCAGTGCACAGAAGGAGCTTTCTTGCTTTACCTTTTGTAGCAGGTTGCCTTGTATGTAAAAAATATGGTGCCAGCTAGGACTGGCTCTGCTGCCCCGTGGAAGAGAGAAAGATAAATCAAGTTCCTTTTCTGCTTTATTTACTTGCTATTCATTTTTATACCAGGCTTTGCAACAGGCAGCAATGAAACTTCTAGATATTCATAAACAAAAATCTGGTCCTCTGTCCACTGATATAGATCAGGGAGGCCAGAGTATATGTTGAGAAAGAAGAGAGTTGTAAAAAAACGTTGAAATAGATTTATTGGAGACTTCAATATCTGTTGAAGTCAGCAAAGCTGGAATAAGCTTTAAGTAAACACTATCAATTTCGATGATAAGATTTAGATGGTGGCTTCTATTTTTTTTTTCACTAGACGAAACAATATCACAAAGCTTGTCTTCATGGAAATGGGCTCAAGATGTAAGCAGTTCTATCGTTAACTCCTTTACATTAGGCTTAGTTRCAGTCAGTTCTCTTTGAATAGCAGAAGATGTATCTCTTAGCATTGGAATTTTTCATTATGTGGGCTTTGCATCTTAATGTTTTTCCTGTCTCCTTGTATTCTGGATTGTTGCCATTTTGCAAGGTGAAAAGGTTACCAGTTCCAGCTTTTGCATTGGTGCTGTGCTGGACCTTCTGGATACCCTTGGAAGYTTTTTGTCTTCGTTTTTATTAAGAAAAAACCTACATTCAGGTGAAATGAGTTTCTTAGTTTCAACATCCAGAAGTATAAAAAAAGTTCCCTTCTATGCAGTGCATTTGATTGGGAATAAAAATGACTGATGGCAGCCCATACTGGACCCTTTTGTTCAATTCAGCTATGATTATGGAGCCTATTAGCTGGAGTTACAACCTATTTAAGAGCAGTGCTTACTAGTAATGGGGGCCAAATGATTTTGGAAAGTTCAGATTTACTGGGCTCCCTGCAGAAATGAATTCAGCACTGAACATATTGATGCAGAGCCTGAATGAGGCTGTTCCAGTGGGACTCAGAATTGTGTGCTTAGCAAGAAATGAGCGCGTAGTAGAATTAAAGATCAGATAGATGTGAGGCTCAAGGGCAGTCTAAACTCTGAAGTTCATCACAGCAACTTAATCAGACTAAAATGAGTGTTGCACTGACAGGAATCAAGCCTGTGTGTGACAGGAAATTTAGCTTGTTAAAATGGTGCTGTGTTTCTTGTAAGTCCCTGTTTTGTAAGGTCTTGAAGTGTTTTAAAATAATTGTGAGATGTTGGTGTTCGGTGGCCAGAGGCAGCTTGGGTTTTGTTAATGGAGATGTTGACTCTCTACTTGGCATTTACCTTTGATGTAATGTATCTGCAGKTTTTGTCCTAAATAAAGACAAGCCCCTTGCACCTATTCAGAAGCAAGGGAAAGCTTCAGGGTTCTCTCAGTGTTTTTTGGCACCATCTTAAATTCTGCACTGGGGAGAGGAAAAGTTGGATTATTGGGCCCCCGGTCCTGCACCTGAAGAAGACCCCCATGAACCAGACCTCATGCGATGCAGTTAGCGTGGTGCAGTGCAGGCTGGTCCCCGCGGTCACCACTGCTCGCAGGAACCACACAAGGGGAAATGCCCTCCCCAAACCACAGCGAATGACACAGGAGCAAGAGGCTGGTAGGACTGCTTTGTCATTCACACTTGTCTGTTTAGCAGGGCACATCCTGCTACCTTTCCAGAGACAGACTAAGTAATTTTTTGGCATGGAGTGCATTAAAAAAAATTATTTTACTTTTTTCCTTTGCCCACTCTAGTCTTTGAATGTAAGGGAGGTTTTTACATTTGTACTGGTTACTGTCTCATCCGTTCACGGCACCGAGTTTCTTTCAGATGCCCTCTTAGCTCCCCAGGAAGTYTTAAGCCACAGCCCCATGTTTCCCATTCATATCCAGCCCTGCCCAGGTCTTCAAAGCTGTCCAGTTCTGTAATTCCCATACCTATGGAGACATGACTCTCCCCTTCTGGATACTGCTTCACCATCATCTCCCCTTCCTGTCACTGCAAGATGTAACACCGCTTAGTCAGCACCAAGCTCCTCCAGCCTTGTTCCTGTATTCTGCTCATCAGATATCTTCCTCCAGCTGTGTCTGCGTGTACAAAGAAGCAATATACTTCTGAAACACTGTTCAATAACAGTGTACCCTGCTGACAGATCTTTCACAATTCTCTTTTCTGACTTTGCTTCTGCTTTGGGACAGGAAATTTATTCTTTCTAAACCAAAATTTCTTGCTACATACAAATTGATACTTGACTTCAAAGTCCTTTTTTTATAGATCACAGGAATGTACTGTTTTGTTGTCCTTGAATGGAGCTGTGACTATTCAGTATTTGCCAGCTTGCTTTCCTTCCTCTGAACAACAACAGCAGACTCTTGATCCAACCTAGAGACAAGCAGGTGGGACTATGATTTTGCACCTTGCAAAATGTAGTATTTTGTTTGTGAAAAGAGTCCAGGAGAATTTGGTGTTGTTCGTGTAGTAAGCAAATGGGAAGCATAGTGTTGGTTTTATATTTTTAATACTTTTAATTTTGACCTTAAAAATTGTATTCATTGGGACATACTTTTACAGCAGTGTATTGGCCTCCTGTAGGACCTGGGTCCATGCTGAACTGTGCAGAAAGCAGTGGAAATCTGCTCACGCAGATTTAGCTGTATCGCAGCCTCTGGCTGCACAAGGTCAGGCATCCGGTAAAGGACTGGAAATGCTTTACTGAGGCTGCAGGAGTGGAAAGACGGGGCAGTTTCTGGGTCACCATTCTGACCAACTGTTCACATAATTGTTATGTGAGATGTTGCTTATAGGAGTCCTATTTTCAATCATACGAGCATGTCCCAGATTTTTATAAACCATCTGTTCAAGTGAAGAACTTCCAGGTTGTGGGTTTTCGGGTGAGCGGGGAAAAAGGCAGAAGGAAAATTTCAAGCGGGAGTTCGAAGTAATGTGTCAGCTGGGGTCTGGTAGGAGTCTTTTTAAAGCTAGAGCGAAATACCATGAGAGAAATGGTTTCAGCTTGACACACAGATGATAAAGCAAGCATTAAACAGAAGCTGTGGCTGCACAGCAGGTAAAGAAATCCTACTTAGATTAAAAATAAATATTTTATGCTGCCTGTATGCAAAGTTGTTTTTTTAATAGCTTAAAGCCCTATACAATTGGCAGCAAGTAGAAGAAATTAAAAGAAAGGGTTTGCATTGTTTTGTTGAGGTAGGAACCCATCAAAAAGATAAGTTGAGGGGTTTCTCTTAATGATAAAGAGAAAATTAAAGGACAGGCTACTCATTAGAATTATGAAGCATAAAAGCATTTGCAAATTACCTGTCTCTGTGTGTTTATAGCAAAGAGCGAATCCAACCTTCATAATGTCAGGTGGCAAATAATTTTTTGAGGCAGGCATCAAGGTGCACAGTACAAGAGAGAGCTCCGCTGTAATATGCATGAGTTGGCGCGCTCTGCTCAGAGGGGCAACCATGAGGTAAGGAACGACATCATCCACTCCCCTTCCTTTGCCATCCATTTGGAGCATTTTAATGACTAAAGCAGGGTAAACATTTGTGAGGATAAACATTGTTTTCCTGCTGAGCAACAATGTCTCCTGTATGAGAACAGGATTGTTTTGGCATATGTCGGCTCTAAATATCCCTGCAGATACTTCGCAGGAATTGCTACCTCTTTAAACATTTATGCTATTAAAAATCAGGACGATTGTTGACATAAACCTGTGATAGCAGCTGCATTGTAGACAGAGTATGAATTTTTTATGTTATTGATGAGAAGTTTATATCATTTATGTACTGTAGTAAGGGAGGCGTATGAGTGCTGAATACAGAAAATTATGTGATTTAAACCTTTTAGAGTATCAGGGCGCAGTRTTTATTAATGTGCCCCTCTCAAAAGGAACATGAATGTAGTAAATGGAAAACAAAACCAAGGTAAGTGATTTATAATATTTTAAAAACTCTTGTTGGAATGAAAGTAAGTTTTGTGGCTCTGCAGCCTGGGTTATCTGGTTTGGGTACCAGTGTCAGCACTGCAGGAAAGAGTGACGTTTTCAGGTGATGAGAGTAGGCAACCAGCAGGCTGAAGCTCGTGGGCTTGGAGGGCTCGTGACTGGGCAGGGTAGAATATGATAAAGGGACGACTACAAAGGAAGTTTTGAAGGACACTGTTTCTGTGTGTGTTTTCTTGCCTTAAATCACTGTGACTCTGGAGGCAGGACTAAGGCTGAGGTTCTCTCTTGCTCTGGAGAAAATATGTTTACCCTCTTCCTAATCCATTCTGTTTTCTTTCTTGTCTCTCATGGTTTCTGTGTAACTTGCTCTTGCCAGTAGTGTAGTGCTTTCTTTTCAGACCCTGCTCCCCCCACTGAGAACAGTCACAGAACACTTCTCTCTGCTCCCAAAAGGAAGGACTTAGCTGCTTAAGTAGCAAAATTTCCCTCACTGGAGGGCAGAGAGGGCTGTGCAGTTTGTGAGGATTATGGTTTGCGTTGTGGGGAAGTTCCACAGTAGCTCCTTCAACAAATGTCTCCTGTGGGGTCTCGGTGTGATCTAAAGCTCTGCTCCCTCCAGTATAGCCTCAGGAGGTGGAGGAAGCGGTTCAACTTTCCTCCTTCAGGTATGACTGTCCCTATTTTTGCAGAATCCCACTTGGAAGTGATATGAGTACTTTATGTTTCCCAGCACCAGACGGGCTAAATTAAATTTTCATATGTTGTCCTTACTCATTTTTCTTAAACGATGTATCACTGAGCAAATATTCAGGATGTTCTTCTTTTAATGGAAGCACAGCCATTGCTCAGTTTGTGTCATTGCTGGCTTTTTCCATCCCCATTGAATGTTGCACTTAAGGTTCTGATATTGTGTATATGAATAGCACCACGAAGTCAGTGTAATTACTCAAGTGCTTTTGTGCTCTGCTGGACTGTGGTATTTCAGCCGTCCATCCGGGGTCTTCCTGGAGGGAGGGAATATTCCCATGTCAGCCCTTCCTCCAGGAGGAACCACCTGGAACCACGTTTTGCAGCAGTACAAACTCAACCACCGTGGGTGCATCCACATATATGCGAGTCAGTTAAGATTACAGTTTGGGCAGTCTGGCACTCCGTTAAGAATTACGGATGGTATCAGTAGCAATGGTGATTTGTACAACGTAGGCACCTGTATGCAGAGACTCAGATCACCAGTTTATTTCGTATAAGCCACCAAACAGCTGGTCAGTGGTAATAACTTCTCGTCACCCCAGCCCTAGGCTGTATTTAAACCAATGACCTAGAGGTGAAAGGCTTTGTATCCTATTACCAGTCCACTGAGACATCCAGTCCTCAGTGGAATATGTCTATAAATTAATATAGCTCTGGATTAATATTGCAGACAAAAAGCTACATTAAAAGAACATTATTAGGGTTGCAAAGTCAAGCCTGTGAAAGTTAAGAAATGTGAGAATTAAGGTTGCCTGTTCAACCTTAATTTGCCCCCTTCTGTGTATGCATTATGATACAGCCTTTAATTACATGATCCCATTCTACTCAGCCTGAGGCAGRCACCTGGCATAGAAAATCTCAGCCCAAATGGTTTGAAGTTTGGCAAAGTTATAATCAACTGAAAAAACAGGATCTTATAAGAAGTGTCTAGCAACTTTAACAAAAGGCTGTAGTTTGTGTTGATTTCCATTTATTTTACTGCATCCAAGATTTGTTTCATTTAAAATATTCTGCAGGTAAGATCCATCTGTGTGGAAGACCCAGGAGGGCAGTGTGTACCCCAGATTGTTTAAACACAATAAGGATCTTTTTAACAAAAATAATCTATTGTTCGGATATAAAGTGCCAAAAAGATGAAACTGAAATGGGAATCCTACTGTTTTAGGTGTTACRTATATATAAAAAAAACAAAGATGAAAAATAATCTCTACAGGTAACAGCCAAATCACTCAGTCAAGTAAGTTGAATGCTAGAAGGAGAAAACCAGATTCATTTTCATGGTATCTTTTTAAGCCCAGCAGAGGGTTTATTCAATCCAGCTCTCTTTTCACCTCACAGCTGCTTGGGAATTGTTGTGTCGTGTTGATGAAGAACAATGCATGGCATTCTAATTTACATTCTTGTGTAGAATATCATTGTTCATTTACACTTCATATAAAGTATGTTCCAAYGTATAAAGATTTCATGCACTGGTGGGTGGTCCTTGCCCTTAAAAGTAGAAGGGAGTGCTTGTTTCACAACACACTAATGATTAGTTTATAATTTATTGGAGTACTGGCACAGTAATTACCAGGATCATTTTGGAGTTTGGGCAGGAAGAGGCTCCATCTTGCTGTACCCAAAGCACGTTATATTTATCACATCAGATGCAAGTGCTGCTCTTCCAATTAAGTGAAGAATTAGAAGAAATTTGGCAAGCAAGGGCTGACTCTGAAAAGGATTTCAGAAGGTGTTTGGGTATGTGAGGCTGGGGTACAATGTTACATAATCCAACTTTAGGGCTCCTAGGACTGGGTCAGATGTGCTGTGACTACTTGAAATAAAGCACTGCCCCAGTAAAACTTTACTCTAAAAGCTCAGATAGGTTAAAAAAAAAAGTGTTGATGTTTGTACTGGCAAAATTTATGCTAGGTCTATTATCACTGTCCTACTATGCCCAGCATGAACAACACAAAACCAGAAAGCGAGTTTAACTTCTGTGGTTTGGGCTCTGCCTCATTGAATAGAAATGTGGTTTGTATCTTTGCACGATCCAAAGGAAACAGGTCGCATGAGCTGATCCGGTAATGGGAAGAGCCCGCTGTGATGATCATGATGTCATTAGTAAGTTAGTGCATCCTGACTGGGAATCCCCTTCTTTTAAGGTATTTCTTTGCCCTAGATGAGAGTTTCTTTTCTAGAGTGGATCATAGTCACAAGCTTATGTAAATGTCCTGGCAATTTCTTACCCGGATGAGAGAAAGATAGGAGTCTTTTGAAGCTGATTTAATATGTGGGTTTAATGTGTAGACAGATACAGGCATGCTTTTCTGTGTCTCTCCCTCAAAACCCAATCGTTATGCTAGTATTTGAGCTCTAGTAAGTTATTTCTTTGTTACCTGAATGTTGTTGAGGGTGATTTCAGGATCACTAGCAAACAAAACATTCCATTCCTGGGGAAATAGAAAACCTTACAGCTCGGATACCCAGCAACTCTGATAGTTCTAAGCATCCCATTATAAGCTCAATGGTACCCAGGAAGGAGTTTGCAAGCTGGTTTATTCAGTAAGCCAAATGAAGTGGTGAAATTTGGTAATACAGGATGTTGGTGTGGATGAAACGTTTTCTAATARCTAGCATTACCCTGAGGTTCTTCGGCAAGCCACAAGACAGACTGCTTGCATCTCAAGAACCTCCTTCAAATCTTTAACATCGGAAAATAAGAAGTTACTTACCTAAGGTCATATTGCACAATTATGGCAAAATCAGAAATAACAGCTTCGTTTCTTGTCTTCTAGACCTCTATAATCTTCACTGATTTGAGAGTCTGCTGTCTATACTTAGCATATTGTCGTTGTATTTTACAGTTCTTAATGATCATCATTCTATTTAGTTTACACAAATAATACTTTTTTTTTCCTGGGATATTCTCACAAGCCAATGTTCTGTTTCCCTAATCACTTAGTAAAGCTTATTTCCTTGAAAATTAATTGTGTTCTGAATTCAGCACAAAATGCCATAGCTAAGATTAGCTCTAACCTTCAAACTTCAAACCTTCAGACAGCAGAGATGAGCCATCCATATGTAAGTCTTGTCTGTGTGTTTTCAAAAGCAGTAAAGAAAACGAAAAATAAGCACTGTCCTTCAAAGGGAACTGGCAAGCTGCCATCTTAATTTTTCAAGAAGAGGGCAGGTCAGGACGAGTCAATCAAAATCAGTCAATTTCTTGGACAGCAGTTCAGGTACAGAAGTATAAAAACCCTTTCAGTGGAGGTCTGTAACATTAATCAGAAACTGCAGAGTGATCTTTTGTAGGACTTTGGGGACCAAAGAAAGTTGATGGTGGGTGCTTCTGCACTGCACTTATGTTTCCCTTATGCTGCCCAGACAGAGATCCTAAGAGAGGAGTTTCAGTCTTTTTTTTCGTATCACTATAGATTATTCTTCACCGTACTGAAATRTTCTTTTGGCACTTTACATAGGATGACACAAAGAACTATGCAGAAACTCTGTAATTCCATAGTAACCATTGACTCTGTAATTACATGGTATATACAGTTCAGTGTAAATATATGGGTAATACAACCAATTTGTATTTTCTCAACTACATTATTAAATCTTAAAATTRCAGAACTACATGGAAATTAGGTTGAGAATAAAATGGGTAACTTCACATATGGTATTATTGCAACATATTACCTCTAGAAGTCTGTAATTACTTTGTAGTTACATGCTATTTTTCAGATAATAACCAAGTGGTGAAAGTTTGCGGATTTATCCAGCTCATAGCTGCACAGTCTAGCCACATTAATTTGGGTTTAGGAGTTGGAGAATGTTGTCAGCTCAGTCTTTTAGTCTTTTTTGTGTAGGGAGGAGGTTTTTTTTCTTTCAAGCAAACAATCTGACTGACTGGTAACTGTAGCTATTTTATATTTATTGCAAATATAAGCAGTGTGCTTAAAGCGAGTGCTGTGTCTCTGCCAAGAATAAAACCAGGCTCTAATGCTCACATGCAGGGTTTTCTTTTGCCTTCGGGCTCTCCAAGACACTTGTCAGGTGTTACTTCACCAGCGAGACTCTCAGGCTTCACAGGTCTGTGCTGCACTCATTCTGAGCCTTCGCTGGAAGGRCATGGCCGGGCATTTTAAGGACATTTTGAGACTTTGTTCATTTGTGGCTGACTTCCAGACTGAGCAGCTCATTTACTTTGTGTACTCTTACTGATCTTTGGGGTCTTCTGATATTTTAACCTCTCCCTCTTCTGCTTTTCTCTCTCCTTCATGTTGTCTTTGCCCTGTTGAATGTGGCATTAGGGTTAGGTTATTTATTTATCCAGTATGAATATGTAAATCTTTGTAGCTCTCTTAGTCTAACCCTCTGCACTTTGGCCCCTTTTTTCTGTTCAAAATTTGAATGAAAGAAACACTGAATGAGTCTTTCGGCTTAGAAACAATTGCTTTTATTAATTTATTTATTTTTACACAAAGCRTACAGACATGGGAGTTGGAAAATGCCTCTGGTATATGGTTACATGTGTCTGTATTTTAAGATGTATACATGTACATTTATATGCAAGCTATCAAATCCAAGTAGTTTGTTGGCTATTTAGGAAAAGACAGAAAAGATGGAAGTATTTGTTGAGCTGGTAACCAGGACACCAGCCCAGGGGCATGTGATACATTGGGAGGGCTGAAAACTAACCATAAAATCTGAACTAAGAGACTGAGCTCCTCTCAGGAAGACAAGAAGATGCAAGGACATAGTAAAGTACTGTAAGAAAGATAATGATAGTCACCCATCAGTCTTTGAACTCTCCAAAAAGAAGTAACAGCTGTTGCTCTTTTTCATGAGGAATCTTGATTTATTTATGTTCCTTTACCTTTACACGTGTATCTTCTGGGTTTGCATGGTAGATTTATTAGGTGCTCCGAAGCAAGGAGGTAGACTTGCAGGGAGGGGGGGAAGTGGAGGAGAACTGAGAAGAAACAGAAGGAAGACAGAACAGTGGGAGGGAGAGGGAGGAAGAAGATAAGAGATAGATGAATGAAGACAAATGGAAGAGAAATGAGACAAGGAAGATGATAGGGGAGAAAAAGACTGGAACAGAGCTTTTGAGAGCGCATATCAAATAGAGGTCTGGTGGAGGATTTCCAGCAAAAGTGGTGTAAATCAATGATGAGTAAATTAATAGGGCAATTGTGCAAATGAGACTTAGTCATTTAAGCCAAGCGTAATACATCATGGATGATTTAGAGAGAGTGTAACCCACAGGGCACACCTTTCAATCTACTAAAGATCTAAAGCAGGATGCTGACACGTCAGAAAATGGAGCAGATGAACAAAATGAGGGACATACATTAAAAGGGAAGAGGTTGTAAGACAAACTCCAAATGCAGGGCAGCATTAAACTCCTTAATGCCAGAGCCACATCTTAGACTAAGTAAAAACTTCCTGGTCCTTCCAAGTCAGAGATTATTACCATGGTTTCTGATATGGTCTCCTGGTATTACTTTGATTCCTGATGTGATACTTAACTTGTATCAGAAGAACAAATGAAAAATATATCCGGCAATTCTTTAAATGTGTAATTTTGCAGAAGAATTGTTTCCTGTAGTTGCCACTGCAAGCATTTCTGCCATCTAACAACACTGAACTATGAAAGTAGCTGAAGAGGGAACGTTCTTAGGAGTTTGAAGTTGCTATCTGATCAATGACTGGCAGGGACATGGCTTTGACCTTGCTGTGTCCCATTCTGTGCCACTTTTGGAGTACGTATATGTATTTGTACACCAGGGAAGACAGGAGATAATSTGAATATGCTGTTGTCTCTCACTGGCATTACAGCTGTGCCCAGAGGTCCTGGGTTTTGATGAAATTCTGAGAGTTCTAGATTAACCCCATTTCTCTGGAATTTTTTTAACGCGTCATTTAGTTTCCAGGTGAATTAACGTGCTTTAACCCATCTTTTTGAGATCATTTGCAAATCTTCTCTAACCCTGAAAATGGTTTCCTCTGCTGTAGCTCTAAAATGGAGCAGACCCATTAAATCCTGTGCCCTTTAAATGCATTGGTTACTAAACTTCTGTAAAGGATCAAAATTAACAGACTGTTTAAATGAATTTCTGACAGTCATTCTGCCCTATTGGTTTTTTGAAAGCATTAGACAGAGTGCCAGGTGGCCCAGTTGATAAAATGTTTTTTTTTCACTCTGTGACTCCTGTAAGTTCAACTCCTTCCCCAAGGTCTTAAGAAAAATAAGTGTTTTTCAAAGACTTTTTTGTTTGTTTGATTTCACCATCTTCCCTCTTTTCTCCTTGAAATATTTAAGTAGAGTGTGAACTTGATTTTCATTTTACTCAGTAGAAAGTTAAATGCAACCCAGGCCTCTTGTTAAGGATAAATATTTTTCTAAAGGAAACAAAAGAAGTGATGAAAGACTAGGTGGAAAGGGAAACCTTAGCTGCTGATGGGGGACAGCTGCATTTTGTCAGTGATGGTAGTTCCTTCCTCTTTTGCCTGCTGCTCTTTCTCTGAGAAAAGCAGCATTTATATCTAAAACTCATGCTGATAAAATACCTCTTAACTTGACAGCATCCCTTTTGCAGCCTTAAAATTCCTTCCTGAACTTCAGGTTGGCCTGAAACACTGTCTTGGAATCCTTGGGATGCAAGTATAAGGTTGTCTTCTTCAGGAGAGTACTCAACAACTTCCTAATTTTTAGGTCAAATTAAAGTAAGTCTTCCATGGAAAAGATATGTAAGGCATGGAGCCTCTTCTGTGTGCAGTTTCCTGTGTGACATGGGAGCATGTCGCATTTCTGAGAGGATCCTGGCTCTCTATTAAGAAAATAATTCACAAAGCAGTTCAGTCATCTGTAGACAGATTGGCATCCTGAGTGCYTGTCACTAGTGAAGCTCGGGCTTCTTTCTCAGGATGTGACAAACCCTCTTTCACTGGGGAGAATCGAAGTCCAACAGCCAGGTGGTCTTTTCTAGATCTTGGAATTGTTTCTGTATTTTCCTAGGAAAGAGTTTCAAAGTCGTGGTGTTTCTCCATATGACATTGCATAGACTTCATATCACATGGCATAGATATGGACTGTGACTTACTAAACTAACAAAAACGCCGTTCTGTTCATGAAAACTATTCTTTATTAAATAAATACAGAATTTATATTCCTTTTATTCAGAATCAGGCTTTCAAACTGGTATCAGTTATAAAAGTTTGGTTAATTATAATGGAAGTTGCATTTTATAATTGATTTCTAACATGCTGCAACACTTCAGTGATATCTAACAAAGATATTAAGGTTAATTTCTTTAGCAATAGGGAAAGGATATATATAGTAATGTTGTTAATTGTTACGCAGCCTGTCTGCGTTCTCAGTTTCAGTCTCAGTGGCGGATTCTATGTTTTAGTGTGAGAGAGTCACCAGAAGTGTGACACTGGAGGATAGGTGGTAATTTTTAACTTCTTGCTGAAGGATAACTCTTCATAACATGAGCATGGACATAAAAAGCTTTTTCACAGTAATCCTTAAAGTATAGTTGGTCTGTTGAAGGGTTTATTCTATTTAAAAAAGGAACAGAGATGGGATGAGTAGGTAATGTTTTTTTCTGTCTCTCAAAAATTGTCAAGGTTTTGAAAATGTTCCTGTTCCAAGCTGGGATGAAATCCAGTCAGAACTTTTGAAATGTGTCTTGAGAAGCAGCATCCAGAAAAATCAGGTCAAAAGTTGGTGCCCTTCCCTGCCATTTAGGAGATACAGGTAGCCTTGGAACTGGATTTTTGACTTTAAATTAAGTGCACCAGCCACTAGGCTTATGGCTGTACCTCTCCTTAGTTACCATCAAAAATCTCTTCCTGGGCCTTAAAAATGTATTCCAGTGAAATTCTGCTGAATCTGACACCTCCGTGAAACAAATTTGTCTTGGTGAGTTGTTATTTCCTGGCAAAAAAACTGTTTTGTCAGAAAATTTCCAATCAGCCTCTAGAAAATCATAATATCACAATATAGTATAAATAGGAGGCAGTAACAAAGCATAAATACAGCTAAGACTGCACTGATCTCTTCCAACTATTCTTAAATAATACAGTAAAGGAAGGGAAAGAAGAGGGTAGTGGACAGATGGAATAACTGAACTCATCCTGCAGTGAAAAATTGTTCCAAAGAATGAGTCGTTGGAGCAAACCTGGCTTGTGAGACCTTTCAAATTCTTTTTCTGAATTCTGTTTTCACTGCTTCCTGCTGTTGCTACCTCTTAGCAAGCCCAGACCTCGAAGTTGGTGCAATAGTCAGAGGAAGGAACAGCCTGAGCTTTAAACAGCCACCCAGCATAACAGAGGCTCTTTGGACGCTTGGCACAAATACTTAATAACTGTAGCAACTTCAGATCCGCTAGTGCTTGAGCATTTAGTGTTTTTTTTAACACACTGGAAGGCTGGACTCAGTACTTCCCAAGGTTATGTCTGGATAAGATCAATGGCTAATTGCTTCTTTTCAGTGGTTGGTTCTTTTAGCCTTCGTAGAAACACTGTATTAGTCATTGAAATAACAATATTGAATGTCTCTTTGTTGAAAGAGAAATTGTCAAGTTATAATAATGGGAGAAAATCAGTAATTAAATCTTGTTGCTTATATTTTGTTTCTTTTTGGTTGAAGAGTCCTGTTAGTAGTTCTTATACACTGTAATTTGTATAATCAAGTCTTACCATGAGGGSTCTGGCTGTGCTCCCCTGGCCAACATTTGGCAGGATGTTGTAGGAGTTTGAGGCCCTCTGTCCCATACTCCTTTCCCTTGCGAGGGCTGGSCTGGGGTTAGCTGTTTGCTTTGGGTCTCTAGAAGCATATTCCACAGGTAGATCTGTATTTCGCTTGAAGTTAGTGTTATTTCCTCAGCTTTCCCCAACTCCTCTTGGATGTTTCCTAGAAACCCACTCAAGGCTTGAGTTCTTCTTGATTTGCAATTTACCTTTTCTGGTACATAGAGCAAGCACACAGGCACCRATAAGCTTTTTCCAGGATCCTGAGCTGCCTTGCCACTATGTGGAGGCAGAAAGCAAAAGAGTGTACAGATTGACCCAAGGCAGCAAACCTGCATACATACCTTGCCTGTCTCCTAGCACTCTGGAGCACTCTTTAATCTTTCGTGAAAAACCTGAAGTCTCCACATCCCTTGTGGAGCTACTGGCCTTTCTCCAGAATCATATGGCTTGTATCTCCCTGTAGATGAATATGCTTTGGTTTTTGGGTGRCTCAACACCAAACCAAGTTCTCCCTGTTGCTAAAACATGCTCTTTTGCTACAAGTTTTGTAAGCAGCACCTTGAATCTCTTCACGGTGACCTCCTGCTAGCATCATGGTCTTTTGTTATGCTGTGRGTAATTTTTCACTACTTCATAGGTCCTTCCTGGTCATATTGACTTCCCAACCTTGGCACCCATTGTAGCATGCCCATGCTTAGTCGTTGAGAGTGCAGACCTCGCAGTAACCTGATGAGTACATGAAAGAAGCCTTGAGAGCCCTGTGTGGACTTAGCCATTCACAGAGGAGCATTTTTTAAAATTTGCAGCAAGTACAAGATTAACATTGCATACTACTAACCGGAATTCGAGTTTAAATTCTCAACTGTCAGATCAGGAGACACTGGAAAAAACAAATAAATGGCAGATCCTGACACACAGAGTTTTGCAGCATAAAACACTGAACTTGGTTTGTAATGCTGCAGAAGTAAATGAGAAGGAAATCAAAAATATGTATGCTGTGGAAGTTTAGTAAAGCTCTATGAAGTTTAACGAAGAGTGGCAGTCTTCATGGGGATTATTTTTGATTATCTTGTAGAATTTCACCCCTAAGTTACAGTTCTCTGAAATGCTGTAGGATGATTTATATTCATACAAAGTGTTGGGTTCGTGTGTGATCTCCTGTAATATTCAATCATGAAAATCTTGGTTTTCAGTCAATTTCTAGTTATTTTCTCTTTCCTCAGTGTTCAAACAGTGGTCATGCCCTGCTTAATTAAAATGTCAGCTTAGAAACTAGTTTAAAGAGACTCCTAATATAAAACATAAGAGTAAAATATAGGCTTCCAAAAGATAATTAACTTCCTTAGAGTTAGGCCCCTCTTTGAGCAGTAGTTGTGTAAGATAGACCTTATCAGTCTGCCAGAATGCTTAACAAATCCAGCCTTTTCATTTTTACAGATAAGATTTAAAAGTACTGTTCATTCTAAGTAAAATAAACAAGTGTTTTGCCAGTGCTCTAAGCTACCTGAAAATAGGATTTACAGTTCTATATAATTGCATTTTCTTTGTGTTTGCATAGAAGTCATAGCATAGCTGGAAGATGATGGCAATTATAATTTATTATGCTGTAATTGTTACCTAAATGTTTTTGAATAAGCAAAAATCACATCTGTTTAGGAATAAGTTGCACAGCAAGAGAATTCCCTTTGAAATGAATGCTGTGTTCTCAAATTCTGTAACTGTACACATAAAACAACATATTTATTTCCCCACTGAGTCCATTACATTCCCAAGTCAAACTGCATCCTCTCTTCCCTTCCCATATTAAACCCTTTGATTTAATGGAGGTTTTAACTACTGGTTCTTTAGGGAATTTTCAGTAGGCTTTGCACAGATTAGGTTATTGGAAAGTATAGTTATTTGCTTGTAAAGTGGCAGTTCTGTGTCAAAATTGATTTTCTCTGGTGCTGCAGTAGTAAAACAGATAAGCTTCTGCTTTGCATCCAAAATACACTGATACTCCTGCCATGATACTTTCCTTCTGCTTCCTACCCAAGCTCTGTTATAGGCTGGCTTTGAAATAAAAGGACACCATGATATGCTATACAGAATACCTTTGGATCAATCATTAATATTTACATGAATCTTCTTCTTTCTATTAATGTACATCTACCAGTGATGGCCAGTTGTTTAGAGGGAAAACTCTATACTGGGACTTGTTAAGCACTGCAGTTAAGGGGTGGAACACTTTGTCGGCCTCTTAAAGCAGTTGAAGTTGTAGATGTTCAGCATCCGGCAGGAAGTAAGTCCCATGCGCTCTTTCCCATACTATTACATACAGAAAGTGAAGTGTAGAAAGTGTAGACAGACAAAAAAGTGAATAAATAGCAAATAGATCTAGTATGTCTTCTGTCTGAGTGACATGAAGAGGTTTCCTACCTGGTTTTCTTGGCCAGGTTTCATAGCTAGGATGGGTCTCTCCCAGTTTGTCTACCACATGTCCATTCCTTTGCAGGTTGGACTCCTGATATAAGGAGAGTGTTTGTAAATTAAGCTTTAATAAAATGCGGTAGCACACATTAACTAATTCAGCCTCGTACTTCTGAAACTTCAGTAGGTGTGGTCCAGATTTAGTAGTATTCACTGAKCCAGGGAATGTCAGCAATGCCCTGATTTCCAGAGTTTTTTGAACTTGGTTTAGTGTAAGTTTTCAGTTGAGTTCTTCATTTATTCAGTAATGGTTTGTCCATCTGTATTGCTCATGCTGTTAACAGATTTGTTGTCGCAAGCTCTCGAGAGATTAATGTATTTACTGACTTCTATGAGACATTGCACCAATCAATGTTAACAGTCTTTGACAGAGACATAAAGGATCTATTAAATTAGATCTGGGTTCCTATTAAATTACTATGCATAAAAAGCTAGACTCACCTTATCTGTAGCAGAAATGAATGCCTTCTATTAAAGCCTTTAAAGAAAGTTTTCAAGAACAGACAGTCCAGCAATGCAGTGGGATAATTAGAAGGAAATGGTAATCTGTTGACATCCAGCACTGACTACACTAAAGCCGTGCAGGGAATGGAAGGTTTCTATATTGCAGACATGAAGGCATTCCCCTCCCCACCAATCAGCTCCCCCCCACGCACACTTCTCTTTACTAATTAGATTAGAGACAAATAAAATTAAACTATTAAGGCAATTAAGAAATTCTTAACATTTGATCAGTTAGTTGAATGCAAATCTGTCCTCCATCTTTCTGCTAAAGGTCTGACTGCATGGAGTGTTATGTCCTGAAGTACATGTTGGCTGGTTAAGAAAGACAGCAAAATCATAGAATAGTTTGGGTTGGAAGGGACCTTTAAGGTCATCTAGTCCAACCCCRCTGCCGTGGGCAGGGACATCTTCAGGTATATCAGGTTGCTCAGAGCCCCGTCCAGCCTGACCTTGAATGTTTCCAAGGATGGGGCATCTACCACCTCTCTGGGCAACCTCTGCCAGGGTTTCACCACCCTCATGGTGAAAAATTTCTTCTTTAATATGCCCAAAATCTTTGGGTTCAAATAGAATAGCAAGATCTGTTTTTTCACTGTATTGCTTCTCTCCCCTGTGCTATTTACATGTAACTGCCATGTTTCAACCAGTGTAGACTGTGGTCTCTCGTTTACCCAGAGTCTCAAATTCCTCTTACTTTCACAGTTAGACAAGCTATGTTAACTTCATTCCCGTGACTGTTCATGAGTTAAACACCCTCATGAATTTGTGATAAATCAGACAAATGCCTGGTGACTTTGTAAGGAACTATCCCCAAATAGTGAATGAAAGACTTGAGTCAATAAGGTTTTACTCTCTCTGTTTTATCTCTTTTGGAAAAAAGAGAAGGACAGAAAGTGGCAGACAGTAGCTTGATAGTTTGTGCACGGAATTTCTGATCTCCTGTCAATAAAACATGCATCCTGGTGCATCTTCACAGTTGTTTTGGTCTTAGGGTTTGATGACACGGTACACTGGAACACCACACAAATATCCCTGCACTGGGCCCTAAATGAGCTGGTTTCAGAGCTGGAAGYGGTGCTGCTGCGGTGTCTCTGCCTTAGCCTGGGTGCAGTACTGGACTAGTGCAGCCCTGTCCCTTCCAATGCTGAAGCCTGTTTCAGAGGATGCCGTGTTGTGCCATCCTGATGGTTCATCATGTTCCAAGCTTGCTCTGGGATCTCTCACTTGGAACTCTTGTTGTACCACAGGATCTCAGGGCTCATAATCTTCATGTCTGATAAAGGGAACAGATTTTACTTAGCAAGTGAAAGTAGGATTCTTGCATACACGTAAACTGTTGGCCCTCAATTGTTCTGGCCAAAATCAAGTTAGGGCAGCTGGTTTCTGTGCCCTGTCTACAAACCCCTGGTGCATCTTGGTTGAATTTTCTAGGTGTCACTGGAAAGTGTACAGGGCTGATGGGAGTCTCTGGCTCTCTGGTGGCACCTTCAGTTGCCTGAGAGAAAGTTATGTTTTGTTCAGTTGATTATTCAGGCAAACCAAACTGTTTGTCCTCGGGAAGACAAGGTCTCAGCACAGCCAAGGTGATTTATCAGCACTGCAGTAACTTGCACTGTGACCCAAATCTTGACGCTACACAATTGTATACCTGCACCTTTTGCTGTCAATGCAAAGCGGTGGATATCTATGCAAATCTGGTTCCTACTTATCAAATCTGGCTTCAAGAGGCAACAATGCTGTTAACGCTGTTAGTATTTACTTCATGTTCTAATACCATGCTGGTACTCGTGCTCCTGGAAAAGTTCAAGTGCCCTTAGAAAGCAGAAGCTTTACTTGATATTAATGGTCTTCTAATTAAAGGTAGAGCAAACTTCTCTCAGTATATTCATCTCAATATGTATCTTTTTGGACACTTAAAGAAGTGAGTTGACCATTGAAGCTTTAAATTGTCATTTCAAAGGTAAAAGAGAACGAGTTCCCCTCAGTGTCAGTGCTTTGGGTGATCTTATCCCATAGGGCATTTTGACTATTTGCCAGAGTTTTGTTCTACCACCTTTCCTAAATGTCAACACTGGGCCATACTGTAGGAGTGACTGTAGGCCAGCRCTGCTGCACTGAAGTCACCGGCTGTGGATCTTCCCAGGTGTTTTCATCAGGGCTGTCTAGACGGCATGTGAAAGGGCACACTTGTAGCCTTTCGTCTTTTGGCCTGCTGACAGCCTGAACACAAACATTAGTGGAGGTGGTTTGTATGCTGCCCAAGGGTGTCACGAGTGCTCTCTACACATAAAGAAGTTGTGGAATTTCATTAATTCATTCATCAATACAAGCCATTAAAAGAAACTGTCTTGTTAACTGGTACCTTGGATACTAATCGGCAGCTTCTATTAAACATCAACCTGGTGATACTGTCCGTGTCACAAAAGGTAATGACCTGCGGTGCTGGGTGGCATAAATGCAGGCAGGCAGCCCTCARGAATAAACTAACACGCGAGACCCTTTTTGAGGCATTTTGGAAGGAGAAACGCAAGGGAGAGGGGACAAGGCAGTTAATATTAGAACAAAAAGGTGTCTGTGTTGTACTACATAGAGGAATTTCAGTTTACCGAAATCCACAATATGTGTTTACTAAAATCAGCTACATGTGAGGAAGAGAAAGTTCAAGGAGATATATATATACACGTGTGTGTGTGCACATCAGATCTCAAAGGCAGCGAACAAATGAAGTTTAAACCCAGGAAATAAGAGGCAGGAGGAAGAGATGGTTGGAGGATAACAGAATTCTCTGGGTAAAAGGGTAAAAAATACACCATGAACTTCCTCTGCTGCCGGAACTACAGGTGACTTAAGTGAGTCCAGTTTGTTATACTGTGATCAGGCTCCAAATGTTGAAATACGTGTGGAAATTCTTGCCCTTGCCTGTGGCAGATGTGGCTGGGAGGCCTGCTAAAGCTGCAGGTGGGACAAAAAAATCCACGCTCGATAATCTGCCAGGCTTTTCAATCAGTCAGTGACAGGTGCTCAGGCTCGAACTTTTTATACCATTATAAATAATCCAGACTTGTTATCTACATCTCTCCACAAAGAACACAGTCACCTATATTTATTTTGCGTGAAAGTAGAATAGGGAAATTTTACATCATCTAAGGCATGTTGGAGATTTTGCAAACTGAGTCAAAGTCTACCATGGTTTGTATCAGCAAGCAGCGGAGCTCGTGTTGTTTACAGTCCCTGTGCAGTTATGTGAAGACAGGACATATCAATACCTAGTTTGTAGGTTATTTCTTTCTCCTGTCCTTTTATTTTTTAATGCAGCTTAAGTTTTGTGCATCAAATAAAATTTCAATTATACAAATAATTCAGAATCATATCCAAAGAAATTGACAAAAGTTTTTCACTAATTTCTCACTATTCACCTTCTAAGTTCTGTTGTTGAAGAGTTAACATTTGCAATATTTCAGCTCGTTCTATTGATTACCCATGTACTGCTAGATCTCTGTGAACTATTCTTGTCACAGGAAAGAACAACAGTGATAACATTTCAGTTGAATGCTGTGGGTGAAAGTTAACTAGTGAACTGGGTATAAACTATTCCAAATTAACATCTTGAACTAATTTAGTCCAACTTTTCCTTGCACACTAGTGCAAATTAAGTCTTCTATAGATGCTGACTCTTCTTATCCTCCTGTGGCCACCTACCTGGCATTACTTGATTGCATTTCCATAGCAGAACTGCCAAGTTTGGTTGGTGGTGTACTTGGAGAGGTATGTGTAGGCATTTAATTGAGACCTCCAAAAACRTACCAACATGGTGGTCTTGACCAGAAGTCTGAAACAGAAATAGAGAGCAATGTGTAATGTATCCCCCAAGCCACCATGTTTGTTGCTTTTGCACCACTGAACACCTCAGTAGTTGGTTCTTTTCGGAGAATATTGCTACTTATGAATGCCACTTTCTGTGTGCTTCCTGGTCACTTAATTTCTTGTTGGTTCTCTTCTAAAATGTTTGTTTCATAGTGGTGAACCTCAGCCACCAGGGACTCCTTACCGTGATTTTTCTCGGGGCTATAGTGGGCTATTAATCAGCCCGTGCACTTTTTCACTTCCAGTTCCTTTGTAGAATTAGTTGAGTGGGATTTGTTGACTCTTCCTCCACCTCTAATACTGGATAAAATCTTTGTCCCAGGAAGAATCTCCTGTAGCTTCTATTTATACTCTTACTACTGCCACGTGCTTGCAATTGTGCACAACGCTTGGACCCCCTTCAACCCTCTTCCTTCCCCCCCTTTTTTTTGAATTACTAGCGGGTGACAAATAGCTACTGCTTTCCACTCCATTTCGCCAGGCACAGCTTCTTTCCTGTCCTCATGAGGTTTCTGACCTTTCAGTCGATGCCTTTTGCAGCCCCCCAGGGGCCTCCAGGGAGCTGTAATGGACTCACGTTAATTGCCTGTTGAAGGACAGAAGCAGTTCCTAGCAGGATGATTGGTGATCCCCCTGTGAGTACAGCTGTCCTGGTCAGTGAAAAGATTGATCTGACACACACAAACATTTCGGCTCGCTGCTCAATGTGTCTCACAGAGCATGCACATAATCACTGCTCTGGCTTTAGTGGTTTCCTGTCTGCCCACACTGCACTGTGGGTCTGTTYGCTAGTGCTGTGACTCAGAGGAGCGAGCGAGCAAGAGACTATCCATTCTAATCCCCTTGTGGGTTACAGTAGTTTAGATAGAAGATACCCCACAGACTGCAGGATAATCCAAAGATTTATAAAGTCAGTCTTATGGGTTGGTGTTCTTTTTTTTTTTCTTTGGTTTTTTTTCATTGCTTTCAGTGGAAGCAAACCTTCCCTTCTGGCTTAAACATGTTTTAATGTGGTTTAAAATGCAGGTGATGCACTCTTTAAAGTATACAGGCATGCATTCAGGAAAAAAAAAAWCTCCCATGTGTGCTAAAGTCCGAACACATCTTTAAAATTAAGAAAGTGGAAGCATTTCTCTTATGCTTCTTGCTTCTGTTCTTTTGCAGCTGGGTAAACCATTATGTTCTCATTAGTGTTGAGTATGGGTCAGTTTGCAGACCTCTGTACAAATATTATTTTTTCCCACTTTTGCTTTGTATACATTCGACCTGTGTTGGGCTTCAAGCTCCAAATCTGAAAAAGAAACTCAGCCAAAGTCAGCAAACATGCTTTGATGGCTAAGGTCAAAACTTTGCAATATTATCCGCCTATACGTGTTTTCTATCTGAAAATATTAATCAGGTCAAATCTACATGTTCCTTGGCACGTGTTCAAAAAAAGGTGTTTTCAACCTGTCCCATGTTTTATCATTTGTAACAAAAGTTTTGCACAGATCTGGTCACCACACAAATAAGCTTCTCCTGAAGTAAATCCCCATTAAAGTTTAAAAGGATTGACTTAACTGCTGCTTAAAAAGATTCTTTTCTTAGTTGCTTCATCCTCTCAGCTCCATGTTTCACATTAACCTGAAATGAGATGGTCCTGAATTAAATCCCTGCATCCAACCACCTGTGAACTTTGAGGTGTACAAAATCTGGTACAGGATCTCAGTTTTTCAGGTAGCACTTGTGTTCGTTAAGGCTTGGCCTGAAACCTTGGGTCTAAATGTTTCACATCAGTGGAATGCACGATGCCCAAATGCAAGGGTCTCACCATGTGCTAGCTCTTTGTTTTAATAGGTGTTAAAAAATCTCACACAAAAATAAACTATTTCTCACAATCAGGCTAAAATCTATTTGTGACAAAATTTAGCAACTATATACCTCTTGCATTTTAGTAAATGTTCTGCTTTTCTGAAGTATATACTGGTGAATGAAGTTAGAAAGCAGCAGTGAGAAGAGAATTCTAGAGATGATGAAAAATGGTAAGGATGAGGCAGTTTGCCATACTTTGGGGTCCTAGAGACATCCATCCACAGACCAGAGAAATATTATTTCTCCAAGAAGTTGCTGTATTGCAAGTCTCAATCAAAATTGTGTATTTCTGTTCAGAACATTCTGCTCCAGGAATACATTATTTACAAGTGGAGGAAACTTAGATAACACCCACCCCTGGCAATTGCTGCATACTCTACATGTACTAAAGAAAAGCTTTGCTGTGAGTTCCCTGTCCTTGTTACTATAGCCATACTTTTTAGCTGTTATTTTAGTCCTGCATTTCATGTTTAATATAGGTATGCACGTGATCTCAGGCTAGGTTCAGATTTTAATAGATGAAAATGTTAGGGCTTTTTAAGCTAGCCTACAAGCCAATTAAATATTTTTAGACTGAGAAAGAATTTATCTTTTTCTAATTCAGCCCCAAACCCTTCCCATCAAGAGTAAGTAAAATGGATGCTTGAAACAGCAGAGGAAATAAGATGGGAAGAAGTATCTCTGTTTGCAGCTGTGTAGCAGTGTCCAGTAATTAAAGATGGAATGGCTGGAAACCAGCCAAAAATCCAAACAAAACCATCTTAAGAAGTCTAGAATAGCCCCAGTGTAATCGAATTTTAGACAGATTCCAGTATAGGAATGAAGCCTTGTTGTCTCCCATATTTGTCATTGTGGATGGTTTTAAAAAAAGGATTAAACCAAAATGTAAACCCTGTTTTTACTAGAGGGTTGCTAGTGAGATGAGGAAGCTGTGTTACAGTGACCATGTCATCAGAGAAGTCTTAAGTGTAGAAAACTCATAGACATCCAGCATACAAAAATAGGTAAATAACACCCAAATGTAACATAAAAGATGTGACTAGATAAGAAATTGAATGTCTCGGAGGGTTGAATATCTGCTACCCTAAAAAAAACTTTATTGTGTTTATAGCCTTTATGAGAACTTGAAAATTCTGCTTAAAAAAATAATACTGCAAGTAGAATGAAAATTTCTGTCTGTACTCTGAATGTAGTGGGAACAATAGCATTTCAACCAGCTCTTTTAATCATACAGTATTATATGATAATGATCAAAAATACTATAACACCTTTAACATTCAGAACACATATGAGAACTCTTATCTGGTGGGGCAAGGTGTATAGGAGATGTAAAATGGAATCTAGATTTGAGGATAAGAGTGTTGGAATATAAGCTGAAAAACAGGCAGGAATGTGTTCAGTCTTTGGATGGCAGCATTCATCTAGACTGCTTACTTAGCAAAACAACTAGAGAATTAAAAGCTGCTTTTTTGAGGATCCTGGTGCTGCTGGTCCTACATGGACCTTTCATTGCTGTCAGCAAGCACGGAGGTCTTGCTTTGGAAAAAGTATTTTCCAAAAAGCACATTTTGTTGGTGCGAAAGTCCCTCTGGTTACCCAGGGCTTTGAGGCAGATGCACAGAAGTACATCCCTCTGAGGTCCAGCTGCATGAGCTACCTRCTCACTTCAGCCTCCACTTTTGCTGCAACCTCTTCCTTTCCTCCTTTCCCTTTTTTTCTGCCGACAGTGTTTTTCATTCCAGAAGCTTCTCTCCCTTGATCATGTTGTTCGAATAACTAGCCAGCAATGTAAAATTCATTAACAAAATTTTGAACAACTACAAAGGCTTGTAGATCTTGTTTATTTGGTTTTTAAAAATATTTTATATGTCTACATACAGTAGAGTTCCAATACTGTAAAATATCGTAGTCTATTTTCTTTCAGGGGAATTCTTGTTTTCTGGGATAGATATTATCAGTGCTTTTAGTTTTGTCAGTAACTATATGCCTGAAGTATAAATATAGAAACAAAACATGGCAGGCATAGTAACATTTAGGGTTCATTTTTAGCTTGGTGTAGGAGAATTAATTTGGCTGCAAGCCCTGTGGTTCTCATAAAGTTTAATGGGAATTGCAAAAGTGATCCTCCTATCCACCATGGTGAAAACGTACACCTTTAACTGCCTCATTTATACKTAATAAACAAGCGATTGTATGTTAATACTAAATGACTCTTGGAGTATAGGAAATATGCAAAGCATATGTACCAAACTGCAAAAACTCTCACGAGAAATGTTACCTGGCAGCTGTGATAAAGCAAAGATTAATTTCATTTGATTAGGCTAACATATGAGGAATTGAATTCACGAGGACTTGAACCAGGGTTTGTTCAGCTCTCTGGAAAGACTCACGAAGGCTGGAGTGGGCCCTGGATCAAATTCCGGAGTCTGAGATTACAGGGTGACCTCAGAGAGCAGTAACAAGTAGGAGAGTGTTCGTTACTCAGGCGTTGGCTGTCTGCTGGTGGTTAGTTGTGGTTAGCACTACTGAACAGTTGTGTGAAGAGTTCAGTGGTGAAATTGCGATGTTTGCAATGAGTTTCAACTGTGTTACCCCAGCCACGTCTCGTTCAGTGACTGGCAGGATGACATATTCCTGTGCCTGTTTCAGTTCTCATGATCAGGATTTAGCCCAACAGGTTTGGAAATAGGTGGGTAATTAATATTGCCAGGGAATTTGGTGGGGAAGAACATGGGAGGTCAGTAGCCACGGAAAGAAAATGTCTGTCATCATTCACAGATTCTCTACTTAGCTGCTTTGAATGACACCAGGTATTTCTTCATTCCTGAAATTACTGCCCTGAAAGCATAATTCTGCAGATGGTGCAGCATCAGAGATAATTGGCTGGCATTGCTAAGTCCAATCAAAATAACTATTGAGAGAGGTGTGAGGTGCACTGATGTTTTTCACTGGAAAGCAAACATGTTTAATATTGCATCTCAAATATTATCTACATTGAGAAAGAGAAGTGACAAGAAAATCTGCTTTTATGATTATAAAAAATAGAGTAATGTTTTACTTGTTTAGTGGAGAAAGCCCAAAAGTCCTGACCCGACCGTTCTCTGGAGGTTGGCTGCAGATCAGTATCAAAATTTAGCAGCTTGCATCCATTTCCAGTTCTTTTTTTAACATGTGAATGTGATTTTGCTCCTTGGCCAGCTGCAGCTCCAAGCACTGAAATTAAACTTAASATGTTTTACAAAATGAATGGAAGGCCAGACAAGAGAATCTTGTTTCCAAGGATCACATAGCCCCTTTTCGGGATTACAGAAACTCTCATTCTATTAGAATTTGGCAACAATGCTTGAACTGCACAAACATGATGTCTCATTTGTTTGCCAACTGGTGGAAGACATTCGGAGCCGGCTTCTCCACTTACAGCCTGCTCTGGAGCCTGTTGGAGTCAACCGCCAGACTTCCACTGACTTCTTCGAAGCATCGCTACGCACAGTCTCCCCATCCAGGGTTGTACCGTCCCRCAGTTGCTGTAAGATCAGCCCGCTTCCGAGAATGAAGTCCCATGCAGTCTTGGTCAAGAGAGRGTGGTAATTAAAGCCAGTTGAGTCAAAGCTGGACCACATTTTTCTTGTCTGGTAACAAACTCTTTGTTGGAAATAATTTAGCAACCCATATGTCCCGTCATCTTTTTGCAGATGACCTGCTAACAAATGAGTTAGCTTATTACTTTGTCATTTTAAGTTATAAGAACATATTTCAGCCTTTGTGTTGTTCACAAACTATTCAGAATATGCATTGTTCTGAATATTTCTTATTCATGACCTGTCACATAATATCCTTTCTAGTATCTGAGCAGATGACTCCTAGATACACTTCACAGATGTTGACCACCATCTGGAAAGATATTGCTGAATATATATAAAAGTATGCTTTTCTATAGCCACCKTGGGAATTTCTTTCTGTTAATATTGCCGTGAAAAACTTGTATGAGTTTTTTAGGAACATCATTGGTGCAAATGTATCTTCAGATCATCAGATGGCTTCATTTGCAGCATTTGTCTGGAGCTGAGGGACAGATGTATCGTTCTTTCCCAGTAATAATGTTTAGATGATGGTGGTGACTAGACAATATTTTGTCCAGAAATGYGAGATGACATACTTTGCTCCACAAGTATGTCATCTTCAGTCATGTTGTAAGTGCAAGTGTGCAGTACTGGCTTTTTTGTAAATGCTTTCCAAGTACTTGTTAATTTTCAAATGAAACTTGTCTAACGGCTGATTAGCAAGTGTTTGAAAATAGCAAGTTCTATTGCTATTGATAACAAATAGTTTGATGAAAATGTGTCACTTTCTGTTAGAGAGTGGCTGTTACTTGTTATTGAGTCTACTTTCTTTGTGTGCAGGAGGCTGTATAAACTGTTGAAAAYGTAAGGATGTCTGCCCATTTTTCACTCATTAGTTTAATGGATTCATCGAAAAGGTGGTGTGTGTATATAGTTTCCCAGCATTGGTCTGAAATTATGGAGTTCATCTATCTTGAACAAGAAAACTGCCAAGGATTCATCAGTGCTGCCTGTCCCTCTTTCAGACCATAAATGCCAAGCTTATACACTAAATACTTGAGATATTTTCCTAATGCGTGTCTCCAGACTCCATGAATACTTTTAACTTTTAATATGGTAGAAATGGACTGGACAAAAATAAGCATAGTTACTGTGTGGCTGCTATTGCTAAATTACTGCAACCCTCATTGAAAAATTGATTACTGTGTGTTACTTAAAATTATTTTGTAAAAGTATATTCAGTCAGGTATTGCATGTTTTAACTGTARTGACAAGTATCTTTCCTTTCACAACTGCTTCTTGCCCTTCTGTGCTTCCCCAAAAATATTAGTCTTTGACTTCTGAGCTTCCTTCTCAAACTGCCAGGCTGAAGGACGCATTCTGAATAATATCAGTCATTTCTGGTGTATAATAATGTACGGTAAGAGCTGAATAATAGTGGAGGTGCAAGTGTTTTTTTTCTATTGACATTCCAAACACCGACACCCCATCTCGGTAGCATACTGTAAAATTGCTCAGAAGCCAAATGGTGAGCTTGAAAGAAGATGGTCTCCCTCAGTTTGCAAAGCACCCAGGGCAGCTATTGATTCTTTCCAGTAAATCCCAGCTCTCATCAGCTCTGAGAGTGGGAAGGGCTCACTGGACTGCTCCAGATAGAATTGCATTTTAATAGCAGATGGTTACCCAATTACCATTCTGTTTGCATCCTTTTTCTGGTCTACTTTGTGACGTTGCCCTTTTGTGGACAATAGGGTCACGGCTTGTCAGTGCACTTGGTTTTCAGGATTGCTGTTGGTCTGGGAGGTTTTTTTGTTTTGTTTTGTTTTCCTTATCGTGCAAGAAGGCCGTGATATTTCTGTATCTGGCAGCGTGTCTGCGTGAGACAAGGCAGAGTGAACGAGGCTTGATGTGTGAATGACAGATCCCYAGGTGACGCCGCTGGGAAGCTCTTGATCTGACTGGTTTGAAGTTGAAAGCTCACTAGGTCACACTGAAAATGGTTGCCACTGGGCATTTCTTTCATCCTTGTTTATTTATTTTTTTCCTTCCCTTTCCTGAAGTTTTTACACTAAGAAAGGGGTTTTGTTGTTGTTGTTCCTTATGTTCCTTGTTGCTGGTAGGCTGGATTATAACCTTTTACTACACTTAATCGCTGTTGGGTTTTCTCGTACTTTTTGTTGTTGTACTGAGGTGGGTGAAGGAAGGAARGGGGAGCCTCGTGCCTTTGAGCTTGGCACCTGTGCCAGGGACTAACCAGATACAAATGACCAGTTTAAGTAAGCGCCAGGTGTTTTTAAAGACACAGTCTGTTTATTATTTAGCAACCTGCTGTTCAAAGGTTCTGGCATTTGCCAGCTAGATCAGAACAGAGGAGCCAGGTGGCGATTCTGTGACATTTTTCTCTCCATACCTGCAGCATGTCCTTAACTAAACAGGCATAAAGAACAAGGCATAAATTAACCTGAAAAGACAAGGTGGCGTTAGAAGAACCTCTGATCCTCTTGTAAATGCCCTATTGGCAAAACTAAAATAGCAACTCTGACAAGAGCCAGGAGAGGATTTCCTCCCCCATGAACAYTGCCAACAATTTGTTGCCTAGCATGGAGGTCATCATTGTGGTAGTACACAGAGAGTCAAAAGCCAAAGCCCCATGTTGCGCACCCTGCAAGAGGGTCAGAAAGTCATCTGGCACAGAGGGGGGATCAGGGAGCCGAACGTAGTGCAGCGGACTCTCAAGTAGGATGATAAAAATCCAGGCACAGGCAGTATATTCAGGGGCTGGCAGCAATTTGGGAAGGTTATTAATGATGTACTGCAGGTAGACGTATTGCATGGTCCATCTGCCTCCATATGGCCCTGGGTACCCAGTGCACTTGTAGCTACCCATTAATTAGGACTGCCATAATACCACTTCATTTTTGCTGAAGTGTCTAAGCTTTATCTGACAGCTTCTCTCCAGGGATTAAAAGGGCCCAAATTCAGCTTTAGGTCACCTGACCTAATGAGTCACTAACTACAGAGAATTTCTCATTTTTGCATTGGAGTACTTGAGAGCTGAATATGAACAAATAACCTCAAACTAGTGTGAGTGGGCCTCTGGCATTTAGAAAGAAAAGCTGTACAGTTGACTTTATTAAATCACTATCTATTGGGTTAACCAAGGCAGAGAAAGTAGGTCTCACTTTAAACTCATATATTGTATCTTGCAATAATTGGTCGTCCACGTGACTGAAGCGAAGCACAAATGTAAGACCTTTGCTCACTCAAGAAGAAAATGCTGACCCTTGCAGGTTTGTGCTCTGCATACTACATTGAAATGAGGGATGGTGACATCTGATATATTTCCTGCTTACTGCGTATCATCATTGTCCAAGCTTGGACTGTCATAGTGGTATTCTGCTGTATTTCTGCTTCTCAAAATAACCTTGAAAAAACAAGATTTTGGAAACAATGTCTGATATGCCATCTCAGCTGAAGGTAGAACTGATGGCACCATTGGGAAGCAGAACTTGGAGAGGAGGCACTTGAAAATGCAGAAGTAGCAGGTTAAGACTGCTATTGTCTTTCTCTTTGCTGTGAAAACTTTTGAAATTTATCAACARATTTCCTTGCATGCTTACATACATCAAAAGTGCAGACTGAACAGTGGTAAAACAAAAAGCTAGCCATCACCCTTTAGCCCTTCTCAATAATTCATGTTCAGCTTTGAAAGAAGGGGGTTCGTCACAGTACAATGGGATGTAGTCGTTGCTAATTTAGGAAAGTATTTGAGTCTGCCCTTTCAGGTTTAAAGTATCTAACTAAGTTACTTAACATGTCTTTCTGAACTGAAAGGAATTGGAATAAATCCTCAGTACAGATAAATCAGTGATATAATTCAGGGTTATTTCTTGGAGGTGAAGATTTGGCCCACTGGTCTTCGGCATGGGTGGCTTATTTAACTCTAGGGGCACTTCCAACGTTTCTGGAGTAAATCCCTTCCTAAGCAGGCCATAACACACTGATGAGAGGGGAGGGGAGCAAAACGAAACAGTTGTAAAGAGTATCACAAATTTATATTCATGCAACTAGGCGCTATGATGATTTGCTGGAGTTAATGAAAAAAACAAACCCGTTTGCGTTTCTGCTCAGTATATCCACCTGTCCCTCTTTGTTAAAAAAAATAAAGAGGCAATCCAAAATGAGATCGTTATCTTTAGTGGATGCACTTCACATCACTGAAAACAATTTCGGTTTAGTTAAATAACATGCAGCCTCGAGATTAAAGCTGTCTTCTTTTCAGCTGGATAGACAAACATAGCCGTTGGTACAGAGATCACTTAGAGCTCAATATTCCTTTCAGTAGTAACTTGATGTATCATATTTTTTTCCCCCTGCATGTTATTACATTCTACTAGGTTTTATTTATTTAAATCTCAGCCTCCTTTTGCTGACATAGCAAGGCATAACCAGAGATGTTTAGTAAAACTTAGATGAGCCCCTAAGTGGGCCACTTGTTCTATAAATCTTTAAATATTTTATGTTACTCCTTTAGAAATTGCTTTTGCCAGACTAACCCAATCTGCTTTGAAATGACTAGGGCATAAAATAACAGCTCTTTTAAAATTCTCAAGTGATACAGTTATTTGGTATATTTTTAGGGGAGACCAGACCTTGCAGCCTCTAATGAAAGATCGGCTTTAAACTTGGAGAAGTTTTGCTCCGAAAGGAGCCATTCTTTTCAGCCCCCTGGACACCGCTAAGATCATGTTGCTCTCCCAGGACACGGCCAGGGGTAGTCTTCTGGCCCTTTGAAGTCAGTGGCAAAACTCCCATTGAATTATAACAGAACTGGGATTAAACCTGAAGAAACAGAGTCTTTGTTGTCTTTTATCACCAAATACAGATATTCTCCCTGAACTGTGGCCTAGAGCGGCCAGTCGTGGAAGAGATTGATGACTGTGCCAAGCAGCATGATCCCTGGAAGTAGAAAAAGRGGGTTATGTCTTACGAGAGACTAGAATTTTAGGAAGACAAATTGGATTAGACTATTACCACAGAAACTCCAGAGAGCATCATGTGTGGCCTGTTAATGGAAATGCTGCCTGCCTGTACACATCTTTCGATAATGATAAATGTGACACAGCCTTTTTGCAAATACAGGTGTTATTACATTAATAGGAACTGTTCCACGACAATTAAAGCCATGTTCATTAAGGAAACCAAGCAAGAATGGTGCTGGCCAAGCACAGAATTAACTGGGAAGATGGAGTTTGCTTAGCCCCTCTTCCCTTCACTGTTAGCTGGTGTGATACACAGGTGCATCCACGGAGTGGGGTTGTGGCTATGTGGCTACTCAGCCACCTCGTTTTCAGATGTAAACACCAGTGACATGAGACTCAACCTGAAGGATRAAGGAAAGGAGATTATATTTGGTAATCCTATGGAAGCAAAGCCAAAATGGTCATGCTCTCTGGCTGTGTTCTAGTTTCCTCAATAGCTTTGAAGCATATTGACATATTTCAGCCAAATTTGATGGAAAATGAGGTGTCATTGAGTATTACAACTATCATGGAAACAAGCCTTTATGTAAAGGATCTTACTGGTGCCATAACTTAGAGGAAAACTGAACATACATTGGCATCTTTTTAGACATGACAAACTCAAGGGCCACAGCAGGAGAGAGGGACTGCACCCTAATAACTTCTTTGAGCTTCATTTGGATCTCACATCTCCATCAACTCCACACAAATCCATAACACCAAGGTTTCATTAATTCCAGTACTCAGAGAGTGACTTTTGAAAAATGCCRCTGAATAAGACTAAAGGTAAGCATAGCCAGCTGTGCCATTTCCACAGGGAGAATGAGCAGAGAGTAGAGCTGAATGAATGAACCCCTGGATTAAGCTGCCTTTTGACATTACAAGGTGTTTGGCACCAGTTGGATTCAGAGGTATTCTTGTTCGTGCCCTTCCCAACCCAGTCGTCCATCATGTGACCCTCTTGATCACAGTGTACAAACATGTTTATGGGGCTGCACTGGAAACCAGTTCATCGTATTTTTGTTTTTCAAAAACTGTAGTTTTGTCGGCTTTTCTTCTTGTGGTTTGGTATTTTTTTATAAGCTGGATCACTGTGCCAGCAGTTTTGGTGGTACAGTGGGCTGAGTGGCAGACTTGTGCCTTGGAGATGGGCCTGGCACCATGCCACAGGAAGGCAGTCATTTAATAAGCTTGCAGCCAAAAACATCTTGTTGAGCCACAGCCCTAAGGAGGTTGGAAGCACCAGGAAAACAAAGAAAGGGCACTAAACCAGTTTTCATCAATTTACTACAAATTTGTTTATGTTGATTTTTACAGGTGAGCGTGAGTGAGTACAAAGGGCCCAGAACTTCAGTAATAGATGGACTCAACAGCAATGTGCTAATCAGCACCATATCCCCACACAYTAAGTCCTCTCAGTTATGCCCCAGAAAAGCTGTATAATCTTTTCATCTCTTTTCCCCTACTCCAAAAGCCAAAATACCCCCATTCATCTGCTGCTCTCTGTTACTCACAAATCTTGGTTTCTGTCTAGAAAATACTTAAAATACATGTGCCACATGTAATTCCACTAGCTATTACATCAGGAAGCTGTGGTTACTGCTCGGGTAGAACAGTAATGCCTTCTGAAGAAAAATAGTTCCTTCGTGTAATTGAACATGTCCTGTTTACAGAGTTGCAGCAGTACATTTTTGTTATTAAATCTAGGCAATTTGATAAATTACATTGTGTTATGCTGGTACCAATGACAAGCTTAAAAGGAGATGTTGATGACTGRCTTTAAATTAAGGGGAATGGTGTTTGCTCATATGTGAAGGCAGAGTTCAGTCAGCTTGGGCACTGTAACCAGTTCTTTCTCTGGACCGTATTCACCTGCTTCCCAGGACAGAGATCTGCAATTTGGGCAGCAGGTGGTATCTAACCATGGGATGTATTGACAACACAAAATGGCAAGGATAGAAGGATAAATCTATTTTCAGTTTCAGTAAAAAAATTGTGAAGGCCAACTATGTCTGCTCCTTGAGTATTTATTAGGCCTTTACTTCTGAAATTGCCTTGAAAACAGAAAGAAAYGCACCGTGGGTCTCAGTAAAGATGTGTATTTGCAAGTGTGAAACTGGAGAGCCACTCGGCTTACTAGGTACTGACAGCTACGTCTGAATACTTCAACTGAGCATATGTAATAAACAGGAGGAGAGAAATTATTTGAGAAGTTATGGACTGCTGTTCAGTTACTTCTGTTGTATGTACCCCTRTATGCTGTTTTGAACTGCAAGACTAAGATCAACACAACCTCTCTATAGAAAGCAAAAAAGTCCTCATACCTCYTCACTTCTTCATCACCACTGGAGCCCTCCTTTTCTCGTATGCACTCCAATCCCTTTTAGGGCTCCCTTGGTATCAGTTTATTTTGTACTGAGTGGTACAATGTGATCCATTCTGGAAGCACTTCTTGCAAACAGTAAAATACATTTTCCCTGAAGCCAACATCTTGCTTCACATTTGCACTGTAAAACACCAAGCAGAGCAAAGGAAAATTCCATGCAAACCAATTGGCCGTAGCCGCTCTTTGCATCTTCCTTTGTTTTTCTTTGGCTGATTCTGTTAAAAACTTGAAGTGCTACACAAGAGTCCAAAGCTCAAATGACTGTTAGCTTTGTTTGATCATATATCTAATTTACTTTAACATGGGATCCCGGCATGCGTTTCTTTAAGAGACTGAATCAATTTTATGCTAAGTGATTTCTTTGAGCAGGTTTTTTTTTTATTGTCCCCTTTGCCTAAAGTAAATTAGTGTGATAGCTGGAGCAACCAGGGAATGAAAAGGAGTCAAGTCCTCAAGTCACATTAGCACGCTTGTTGAGGCCTTTAAACAATCATTGCCATCAAAGTACTCCATAATAACTGTAAAAAAGCTAATCACAGGTGGCAGTGGGCGTGAAATGCGTGGCTCTGTGCTCAATCCTTAGGATAATGGGGGTATTCATGGGATTTCTAGAAGGACTCCTTTGTGCGGCTAGTCATGTGCCTGCTGAGCTGAAAGGACTATTTTGCTCAATTTGTCTAAAAGCGGCTGGCGTATATGATAGCTGCAGGGGTTTAGCTACTCAGGTTGTTTTAACCCTTCCCACGCAGATAGATTTTGGTACAGTTCCAGGGCCTTGTCTATACTGGGAAATTTCTCCAATTTAAGGAAGTGGAGCGCGTTACTAGTCAAGAATCAAGAGTGTGCGAAGACCACCAGCCTTGTTGAAAAGGATGAGTGACTTCGGCTATGTCTCTTTATGGATGCTCAGCTTGAGGTACTTGTTTTTCCCTACTAGGCAGCAACGGGAAATCAGAACTTTTGAAGCACCTCGGGCACTAAAGCTGAGGCTCTCAACCACTGGTGACATATGATGCTTGAAGCTAGGAGTAAAGCCTATTTAAGGCTTTCAGTTTGGGGGCAGAGTCCCAAGGTATGCCAAGCTTTCCTTATGGTGTCTTTTGTTGCAAAAAAAGATCTTGGTGATTTCTAAAGAACCATCCCAAAACATGGAAACATTATTTGTTGTGTGAAACCTGCACAGTCTAGAAGTATTTCCTTCCTTGCTAGAAATATTTAAAAGGATGCCTAAAAAAAAAGAAAATCTRTTACCTAAGAGACTCTGGGAAGAGGGAAATGTATTTTGACATTAGAAATCCTTTACTTTGAAATGGAAGTAAATATTAATTATATAAATGCAGAAAAAAGTTACCTACCATAATACATTTATTTGAATTTCTATCAGTATTTAGAATTGAAGCTGAGAGCAGTACTGTTTTCTACCAACAAGCATAATGCTAATGGTTGGGTGTTAATTAATATTGCTGTTAAGATACAGTGTAAAAGTTTTAAGCTAATGGTTGATGTCCCTACCACCAGTCTCAGAACTCGTGATACAAAGGGAAATTGGAAGTTTAATCTTGCATGTTTTCTTATATATGGCACCTTTTAATGGTTACAAATAGTCAGTCTCCACAATGTTAAAGCGGGCTCTGGTCAAGAGCTTTCCAGTTTCAGGTAAGCCTAAACCAAGCCAAAACCTATAAAGAAACTACACCCAAGATGTTCCACCATAGTGATCCAAATGACTAAATCTCACAATCATGTTGCTGTCATGTTTTGGATGATAATGTATTGCATCGGCAGGTGAAGAAGCTACTATTCCAGATGGGAGTGACAATATTGGCTTAGCCAGTGCAAGTGTAACAGGGGTGTGAAGTTCTCATCTAATACAAGAAATACTTTTTGAGATTATATATCAGGGCTGACATGCAGGAGTTCTTGTTTCCCCTCCTCACTTGGCCATTGCTTTGCTATTGACAGTCTTCTGTTGGAAGGACCTTCCCTTTCCTTTTCCCTTTTTCGTTTTTTCTCTCCTTTCATCCTTTGTCTGCCCTGTGCTGTTAACAGCAGGGAACGGCTCTTGCTCTGCATTTGCAGGGTACCTAACACAGTAAGGCCTCAATCACAGTCTGCAAAGATACATTAAAACCAAGCTATGCTAATAAATGAAATACCTGGCATTAGCATGTAACAGCAGTGTAATCCACAGAAAATAGAATATAAATATCTCCACAACTTTCTTGATTCCAATTGCCCTCTAATTATTAAGGTGGGAGACCAAAGTCAGAGCTACTAAAGSTTGTCACAAAGAAGTTCATGATGTTGCTATCAAGTTGTGCTGGAACTGGTTGTGGCTGGGAGGGTGTAAAAAGCTAGTAAGAGAATCGGAACGAGCTATTTCTGTCACTCTCTCTCTCTCATACACACACAAATCATTTAAATGTGTTTGCTGGCACCCCGAGTCAGCTGCAGCTGTGGGAGTTCTTTTGCTCTCATTAATTKCTCTCTCTCTGTGTCTCCTTCTGCCTCTGTGACCCTTAATGTAGCCATCATTGAAACAGAGACCCAGATCCTTAAATTCTGGTTTAGATAACAGGAGAATTTACTATCCACCCCACATCACCCCACCCCAAATAATGGCAGTGTCTGGAATGGAAAAATTCCAACTGCGATCTTGAACCTATGTCACCTGCAGAGCACCACAGTCATTTTACTGTACTTGCATCACAAGGAGTAAAGTATGGAATATTTCAGTGTGTATAACCTAAGATTTTTCAAAATTGCTTAGGGAAACACCTAGTTCTTGCTAATGTTAAKTTGAACCGTTCTTTGCAGTGCTTCACTTGATCAGTTTTATGATTTTACTTCTCCCTGCACTGATTTGGAGTGGAAGCACTGGTTCAGAACACTTGGCATTGCTGCATACTGTTTGCATGGTGTTGGAGGCAAAGACCACAGGCGAAATCCTCCCTTTGCTGATAAAACGGCAAGGCTTTCATTGGTTTTCGCAAAGCCAAGAGTTCGCCACCAGCGAACTCACTAGCTGTAAAGTTATCTTAAAGTCAGGAACATTTCAAAATAAATTCTCACTACATTTGCTTCCCTAGAGGATGGTATCAGTGACGACCTATTTTGGACACCCATAAAGCTACTTTGTAGGTAAAATCCTACAAAGTAGCTTCTGTTGCTTGTGCAATTTGATCTTGCACCTTACAGACATTACCTATTGAAGGCAGTGCATGCTGCTTCATTCACCGATGCAGCCTTTGAAGAGTTAAGCTCCGCAGTCACTCAGAAGGTGGACTTCTGCTTTTCCTCAAGTCTCTATTCATCTCCAGGAACTGAATTTTTCATGCAGTAATTAAAATTTGTAGGTCAAACCTCCCATGGCACCGTTTTCTGCTAATATGGGAGAGCAACGGTCGGATTCGCTTACGCTGCTCTTCGCCGCACTGAGATTTAAAGGATGAAGGGTGACATTTTCCCCCATTTTGTAAATTAATGCCATTGATCTGCCTAACAAGAACAAAGTTAGGCTTCAAAATACCAAATGATAAAGAGATTAAGACTTTAAATGGCTTTCCAAAGGCAACCTCTATTGTAAGATTCCAAGCAGAGTATTGAACTTTCAATTAGAATTTCTAATGAACTATTGACTTAAATGGATAAAATGTTGCAAGTGATAGCTTTCAAGATGACAAAAATTGCTTAGTACATTCTGGAATATTACTTTATGAAACAAATACTGTTCTGGAGGCTGAGTAGTAATAACCCAGGCCCTGGGCAATATTGTTCTGTGTCTCTGTGCAGCAGTTTTTCAAAATTGAACTAATGCATTTTGAAACATTTTCTCTTTTCATGTTTTGTAAATCTTTGGGAGTGACGTACTTTAACTTCCATGAAAGAATCTTAAATCTCTAGTGATGTAGCTATGATTGCACTCTTTATGAAATACAATCCRTCTACTCAAACACTGTATTTTCATATGTTATTTCATCTAGGGCACAAACAATGTGCCCACCTCGTGTGGTTTTTCCTGACTGCACTCCAGAACATGTCTATTCTGCAGTGCATGTACTACAAATAACATCTGAAACTCTCCCAAATCATCCTGGCGCTTTACAGTGAATTGACTTGAAGTCTTGTTATGAAACACTAGCTCTAGTACATTTTTCAAAGAATATTTTTTCAGAGACTAGCCAGCCCTTTCCAGGAAAAAGGGTTAATATTATGCTTATGTTACAGTGCATTAAAAACTCTAATTAAAACAGCATTACATTCCCATCTGCCAATCTCCAGTAATCTTCTTTAATTGCAGTAATTAAACTATATTTACATGTTCAGAATACTTGTAATTTAGCAAATTGCACTCTCTGCTCTACATTTAATCAAACAACCAGTTCCAGTATATTTAGTGTGGAAAGAAGTAATTTCAATGTTTTGATTACTATAGCAGATTTGACAGAGTAAGTGCCCCTCTAGTAGAGGCTTTGAAAGGGAAGGCAAACATGAAATATAGTCCTGTTCTGATTGTCATGTGAATGCCTAATTACATGTTAGAGGATTAACTATTAAAGGGTACACACTGTTTCACTTGATTTTTTTAGGCACAGCTGACATAACAGATAATAAAGGTTGCCTGTTTTGGGCTGTTTGGTGGAATATGTAAGGTTTTTATTATTACTATTATTATAAGTCTTAAAAACAAGTATTAAATCCTGTGAGTTAGTAAGGTCTTAATGCCCCACATCTTTACTTTAAAGACATAGGTAAATTGTTCTGAAGATTGTGTCACAGTGCACTGTTGAGAGCTGTATTCACAGATTCTTCCCTCCTCCTAACCTTTATCATCTCCTCTTTTTGGGRGGAGGAGGGTTGTTATTCTTAGAATGGCAGCTTCCGGGTAGATCTGTCAAATGCTTGTTTATATTTTGTATATAAAGTGTCCGCAGACAGGCAATTCCTCCATGTAATGAGAATGCTGTATCTGTGCCCAGGGAATAAGTGGCGCTGAAGTGATCTCTTCCTCGTCCAAATCTGTGCAAAGACACACATGATGGTGGCGTGCAAGTGGGTGGGTGGGTGGGTGGATCGATAACTTCCTCACAAAAGGAAGCTTCTCTTTTACTCTGCATTTCTTCCTATGATCTATGGTCTATAGCGAACTTTAAAAGGTGATTCCAGTACCTGCCACCTAGTCTTCCCCAGATAAATTGTACRAAGCAGAAAAAAATCCTTCTGATCTGCCAGTACCAGACACGCTGGATTCAGGACCAGAGAAGCCGATCACCTCCACGTGTCGGAAGCCCCCATCCACAGTCATATTCATGCACATGGGAGTTAAGTCCCCAGATACCTTTGGGACGTTTTATTGCAAGTTCTGATGACAAGTTATAGTCATTTACAAATGTGGCRTGTCATAACATTAACATAGATGGGGAATAAACTTGATCTCCAGAAGATTTGAACGTGGACTATTAAGCACAGCAATCCTTGCAGGTTGGACAGATGTAGGCATTTATAACTATTTAATTCCTTGCTGACAAAGGTAACAAATGCTACAAGTGAGCAATATATGCTCCTTAAATAGATGCTCTTGGCATATACAGAGTGTGAAGTAAATTGGTTGCGTATACAAAGATGCAATCAGGGTGGTTCTCTTCAGTGGCCTACCTACAAATATATTGCTTTTGTTCCAAAGGCAGTCAGAAAAGCCTTTAAAACTCCCTAGCTCTAACTAATTTTCCTTATTAAACTACCCTTCTACCAATGTTCTCCTTCCCTGTGACCTGAACTCAGACACTCTTAACTGTAACTGATACTGAGTTTTCTTACATGATTCTGGCTTCGTTTCAAAAAAGTAACTCCTGCTTTTCACACCTATGAAGGAAAATCAGGTCATTTCCAGGCATTTCCACTGGGTCTAGGTCATTGTGTTTACTCCTGTGTGTATTTCAGGCTGCCAACAATGAAAGCTCCAAATTGAACCCTTTCATTTGAATCTGTCTCTCCATATAATACCACTGTATTGCTTTGCTCTCCATTTCAATCCAAATCCCCTGTTTTCTGGTTTAGAATTAGAATGTATGTTTTAATGAATCCACTTAATGAAGGGGAACCTTTGCTGTATTTCTCTGTTTGTGGATTTACATATATTTATAATCCTAATATTTTTACTTTCATATAGTAGTAGATGATAAAAAAATTTGTAAATAGGCCTTTTGAGCCATATTTTAAAAAATCAAGATAATAAAAATTGAAGTTATTTTAAAAAACTGACCATACTATGGAAGAAGTAAAGAAATTAGCCTAATTCTACTGATTTCTGGTTATTTACTCCTGATTTACGTGAGTGTGGCTGAAGTAAGAATGAGACCAATGACGTTCAGTTCCTGTGTAGCCTCTATCATAAAGTTCAAATAGATCAGARACCTGCGATGTTTTGGATTTCTCATTACACTCTGTGGTGTTGCACAGTTAGGATTTCAAGATGGGTCTACTTAAGCCTATTAAAAATCAGAATCATGCTGGTCATACGTTTAAATAGGTTTAGTTCAGTGGCTTCAGGGGAAAAWGGGTATGGGGGGATGAATAAAATAAAAATCTGATATAGAAACACATCTGATTTTTCAAAGGTTTTTGCAAAAAAAAGGAAGTTCTGGCATTTCAATTTGCACTAATTTCACACATCATCTTACAGARTACAGGGTTTGGTCCCCTGCCAGGCTGTCTGAAAACTCTCTTTTGAAAAGCACAGTTTATGTGCTGAATGGATGCTGCATCACATAGATATTTCCTAATATCTTTCATTAAACTTCCAAATGGACACTAAGTATGTAAATACAGCAAAACTGAAAGGCTGGCTTTGAATTTATATTTTCTAGGAAAGCTTTTAACATTACTAGTCTAACAATATTGTGCTTGCCATTTCCAAGGAGTAACTTAATGAGTTTATTGTATAATGAAGGACGCTGATTTATTAGCTTTTCATTATGCTCATTCCATCAGCTTCCTGCTAAATACTATAACCCTTGGCAGAGATGTTAGTCTTTATCAGGTGGTATCATTGCTTTTTAATAAACTCTCCTCCCACATTGATAATATTACATGTGAAATCCCTTATCCTGCATTATTCCCAAGAGGAGGAAAAAGTATATTTATTGAAAAGGCTGCACTGAAGCACGGCATAGAATTCATTAGCAGTTTTTTATTACCCATTTCCACTWACTCAGATTTAGTGGGCAGAATTGGAGGCTGCAGGTAGGTCCTTTGGCTTGCTCCCCTCAACTGGCAGAGAATTTAGCCCATCCTATTGGTACTTTAATTACATGGAGAAGCCGTCAGAGCGCAGCTGTTTTAAAACTGTGGCACTTGCAGGTATTAACAAATATTTCGTTAGTAGATATTTAATGATCAACTCTACTACAAGAATTAACATGGTGATGGCACACAGAGAGAGGGGGGATGGAGGGTAAAGTAATATTTTACAACCTGAAAAATTAAGCACTGAGATAGTTAAGGCCCAGCCCTCATTAGCTGAATGGTAGATTTTTCTAATTAGTTCTTTCTAGTGTAATTAGCATGGATGAGTCTAATCATCTCATGTGAAACCAAATCTAATGCTTGGGAAGGAATGTCCTTGGCCTCTCTTTCAGACTGATTCCAAGGATTTTGTGTGTTTCTGTTGAGATATTCCTTAAAGAAACAGCAACCTGCCTGCCTTCCTAATGAAGGTGGGCTGGCAGGAATGAGAAGACTTGGACCTCATCTTGCATTTTCATGTAAGCGTAGAGGAAATACTCCCATGAAAACGTGCAGTCCTCACGGTGCGAGTGAACCAGATGTGGGCARTAGCTGTAAGAAGGCCAAAATCATCAATCAAATTTTGGACCCACATGAGAAGTGAGCGTTTGAACATTGAACTTAACATACCAGAGTTTCTAAGCTGTGTATTTCCCTGTAGGGATATCTTTTTAGAAATGAACACAAAAAGGGAGATGGAAAGTAGAACGTCATTTGCTTCTTGTGTAGCTCATTTTGCTGTGAAATCCTGACAATCAGAATTGCACTCRTTTTCTTGTAAACAGTCTCAAACAAAGTAAAACAATATTGAGTCTTGTTGAAAATAATTTTGATTATAGATTGCTTTCAACCTTCACAGTAGAATTGAACTCATAAAAAATGTTTAGTTTACCCTCTTTCTTTTTTTTTTTTTTTTTTTTTTTTTGGAGACGTATGGCTGTGAGAGACAGGGGGGAAGCGTGTTCAGACGTGTTTTGGCCTAATGTATTTGTACTGATTGGTCTTTAACAGTAATAATAATTTCATTTTACAATTTGAAWATGTTTGGAAGGTTAAGAAAGTACAAGAATCTGCTTCATGGCATAGCGAAGCCCATCTTTCTCTTCCTGAAGCTGTACTGACACAGAGCACAAAGGCAGTTTCATGCCCAGAGGCACAAGAGAAAAAGTGAAGGGCAGGACAAGGAGTGCTAAGGAATCCAGTTGTGTTTTAACTGGGAGCTGCTGTGTAGCCCTCTGGTCACTTCTTCCCGGTGTGCAGGAGCATATTTAGCTAAGGCCCTCGTTGCAGTAATTGTGATTAAGTCTCAACCAGTGTCATATTGGACCCACCACTTTCCTGTCTGCAACGAAGCTATTGTTTTTGCAATGAAGGAGACATTTTGGTGACTTGGGTAGGTAAGCAGAGCTCAATACAGAGGTATTTCATTCTGAACGCTAAGCTGACCTGCGCTGCTGGAAACTCTAGATTCCTTAATGTCTTTTCTGCATGATCTACTCTTTTCCTGACAAGACTTTGCAGTTTAACAGCCCTCCTTTCTTAAGTACTTGAAAGTCTCTATCTGGAAAATCAAAAGGTAGATACAATGATTAAAGATCTCTCTTTTAAAAAATTCTTTATTCAAACCCTGTCTGTTTGCTTTYGCCAGTGGGTTTAATGAAAATATTGTAGCCTGCTATTGCATTTAGCTGCTAATGAGCTCAAGTAGTTTGTTTTGGAGTGAAAGGCAGAGCAGTATTACTGGTGTGGCTGTGACAGGGATGTCTTCCCCCGAGCCGAGCCCTGGGAGGAGGGATACAGCCCTGAGCCTTTCTTCCCCAGCAGCAGTTGAATGCAGGAAAGCAGGGAGGGAGAAGAGATGCAGGTGAATGCCTCTCACTCATTCTCTGGCCTCTGTGGGATGTGCTTTTCAGCTGAGAAGAGAAAGTTACGTACACAATATACAGCAATTCCTAACCATTTTCTGGAAAATGAAAATACTGCCTTGTTTCTGAGTTTAGTCCTCAGTGGACTCCTCACTAGATATCCCTCATATCAAAAGAACTAGATACTTCTCTTCCTGAAGCCATGTGGCTTTCTAGATCTTTTGTGGTTACAGGGTAGGGGATTTAGGGCCATCCTTATGGAAACAGACATACTGCTCCACAAAATTTATTGAAATTGCACTAAAAATAAAAAAAAGAAGGCTTGGCGGCTGACATTCTGGAGCCAGGGAAGAAGGAAGGCATGATTTATGACTTCATGAAAATTGCTGGATTTTACAGGTTTTAGAATGAAGACTTTGGTTTTAGTCGGTTCCCGTTAAAGCCGAGGAGTGGTGTAAAGTTGCTGCACTCATAACCTGATCTAGGACAGGTCTTCTCCGAGCACCCAGCTGGCCGGCTTGGAAGTGGTGGGACCTGGCTCTGAGAGGAGATCACAGTCCAGGCTGTTTTAGCCGACGAGCTGGTGGCTATTTTGAAAGCAGCAAATAGCACAGCGATTGAGCCATGGAAGACCCATGGGATTTATGGCATGGCAGAAGAGCAGTGGGAGAGAATTGAAATGTAGTTACTGATATTTTTACATGGAAAAGAGGAAATGAGATGTAAACAGTATTAGTGTAATACAATTTTCATGTGARATTAAAAGAAAAGCCAGGATTTGAGGGATTTGGAAATTGCAGTTACAGGATAAGTGATATTTGAAAGGATCCTACTTGATTTGATTAAACTTCAGTTCAAATGTCATTATAAAGATGCATTATTTACAAATTTTTCAGAGCTTTTGTTTATGCCATCCCGAGCTGTGTTCTTATCAGACCTGTGCAACGAAGCTGTGTTGTTGCGGGTCACTGTTTGAGAGGGAGGTTCCCGAGGAAAGCCTGGGTGCTGCAGGAAGGCACGGTGCGTGTTCAGCCGGCGGCAGCCTTCCCTGCAGGTCGGCGTGCCGTCGGTGCTGCTGCGCTGTGCCGGGGGCACTGYGCTCCTGGGTTGCCGTGGTTTTGGATGAGGTGTGAGGAGTCCACTTTTGGTGGTTCCACAAAAAAAAAAATACATCTGCTGTTAAATTCTGTTATCTCACTAAAAGTCAGTTTGGATAATGCTACTTCTTGACCTTTCAATGGCAGTAAGATTTAGAATTTGCTTCTTTCTGTTCAGGTTTTTTGGTTTTCCACTGTCTATATTTCACGATGGTGAAAGCCCTGTGGTGGGAACTGTTTGAGGCACAATGACATGGTCAAATCCTATATCCTGCCTTTGTTCATGTTGTCCTGGCTTCACTGACTTGACCAGCGCTATGATGATTTCTGCAGCACAGCGAGCCTTTTTTAACCAAAATTTTTGCAACTGAGGCAGTGGATTGAGTAACATTTCTAAAGCAATTTGAGTGCAAAATGCTTTATAACTTTAAAAGCCTCCAGTTATTTATACACGTCTCTCAGTACTAGTGTTGTCTCTGGTTCACAGGTTATGCCAGTTCACTATTTTCATTTCGCTTCCTGGGGCCTCACTGTGTGACACATGGATCATCGTTAATAATAGAGAGGCTTGTTTGGTAAATCCCTTATGAGGAAGTTTACTACTCTTATGACATCATGCCAGATCCCCCCTGACAGCACTGGCATTTTCTCCAAATGCACAAGTCTATTCCCATGTCCCAGCCCCAGTCATGGGAGATGTTATACCAGCATCTGGCACTAATATCTGTTGTTGACATTTTGGGAATGAGAACATGAGCTATTAGCAAAGATGTTTGCTTGTACCTAATTAATGTTCAATTGTATACCCCTTCCTTTATCAGCATTGCAGCAGCAAACCAGACTTGGCATTATCTTTCACCAGCTAGCTTTAAAACTTAATTATTTCCCGACTCAGTGTTAAAGGCCATGCAGTAAGACTTGCTACCTTAATATAGATTTAATCAAGTTACCAAGCATCAGAGTGACTTGATGGCTCTTTAGCTGAAGTGACTGTATTTATATATCAATAGAGCAAAATTTGGCGCATGCTTTTTTGTGATGTTTTGGCAGGGCACCATGGAAGTAAATGGATGGGTGAATGCCTCTCTCAAGAACGGGTTTGAAGAAACATAGGCAATTTTGTTTCATTCAGTCAAATTGCGGCATCGTGTAAAAGCACTCAAAACCTTTTTCCAGTATTGCAAGAAAGCATCGTAGCGATGCTGATCAGGTACTTCAGTGAGTGGTTTCAACTGGGTAAGATACAGATACCAGGTCACCGACATATCACTAGTGAGAGCATTTTAGCCCTCAGCTTTACCTGAGGCAAGCTGTGTCTGTGTGTGTGGGAGGGTGAGAGGGAAAAGATATACAGAATCAGAAATCATTGTTGCTAAGAWCACTGAACGACAAATATCATAGGTCTTTGGCTACAGTCTGTCTGTCAATGACATGACTATAGAGGGGTACACAGCATACAGAGAATTATACTTGAATCTTGACAGAGCACTGAAGCAGGTATCTGATGTATTCTAATATTTTCATAAAAACTTATTTTTTGTGTGATCTTTGCGTCCATGTATTGAAATCTGAGATTAATTCAAAAGATTTGAATGCACAGTGAGTTACCTAGAGGAATAAGGGCTATGGAGGGTTTCTTCTTTGGAGAACCTCATTTAAATRTAGCATGATATACCTGCTAAAATGATTTTAAGTAGGCTCAGCTTGGTTTGCATTGAGATCGTGCGCTAGCCCTCTCCTCTTTGCCATTCAGTGCAAAGTTCAGCCTATGAGTAATACACACTTAAATAATTCACGGAGCAAAGGTATGTTGCTGACCTCATTACTAAAGATGATGTCCTGGTGTACTGTTTTTTTGGCTTACTATTCTGAAATAGTCTTTGTGTGTTTGAATTTTTTCGCACCATRAAAATTAGAGACTGGTTGGGAGAGGTGGCCATTTGAGGATACTTTTATAGCACTGACTTTTAAACCCAGCCAGCAACAGCTCTGCTGTCTGTTGGTTTTGCCAACAACAAAACCTCTTAGATGTGTGGTTGTAAGGTGAAGGATATTCATGGTAGATGTCCGGATTTATTTTACTTAAAACCCAGACATCATTAAACCTGAATTTCAAGTGTGAAGGACCAGCATGCTACATTACTGCACTTTTTTTTTTATTTGTACCACATTTTAGGAGAAACCGTATTTTTAGATGAGCACAGGTTCACCTTAACAAGGACTAGATTTTCAAAAGAATTTTAGCAGGCTGGTGGCTGACGTTGTTTCACAAATCAACCCTTGGTAGCACAGCAGGGACTGCTGAGTACTTACCCTTTTGGAAAAACATTTCCTAATTTAAGAAATGTTGAACCTTTTATCAGAAGTTATACTTTTTTTTTTTTTAAAGGGGCCATATTTAACTCATCAAATTACGGATAAGGAGAGGAAAAAAGGCTTAAACACATTGCATTATGTGATTTATCTTTGATGAAACTGTTGCAGGAAATCTCTTCTTACCAGAGGCTTCCTCAAAAGGTTCATTCATCATAAGATATTGTAAACTGGACAGTAAGCAGGTTAGCAGCAACCTACGTGTCCTCTTTCTTTAAAACTTAATCTGTGTCCTTTCTGTATCCACCCTAACAAGTGTTGAAAAAGCAAGACCCTTGAGAGGTAGTAATATAATCATAACAAATTCTACATAGACCAGTAACCTCAAATTTCTGTTCCATGTGGGTCAACTACCTTAAAGCCTAATTTTGTGCAGAAGRCATAGCAGCTGACCTAGAAGGGCTTTATCTGTGAGCCTCCGTTTTTCCTTCTGCTGAGTAGAGGTGACTTTGCTCGCTTAGCTCCCTTGGATGTATTGCCCTATGGAAATACTAAGTGGTGTTGCTRTGATGGCCTGAATGTGAGACAAGTTTTTTCCACCTCAGAAATCAGTGTATGAAAAAAATACACTTGACTGTCGGAGAAGTAAAGGCACGGACCCTCGCATATGCATGCACAGAATCGTTTATTGATACARTACAGGAGTATATATCCCTTACTATAGTGGGGTGGCACTGCTGTGTCTCCCAATCATCACCCGGATCGTATCCCTGAGAAAAAMCGAGAAAAACGGTCTCTCTTTCCCTTGGCAACGATCCACACGTTTGTTCTCAACCTTGGATTTAGCCAATCACACGATTCTCTTGAAGTTTTCAGCTCCCTTAYAGAATAACAAGCTGGAGCAACATGTTCAGGTCTTATCTCAGGCATACACGCACATCTGCTGGTTAAATTCCATTCTCACAGCAGCTCAGCGTGCAGGCCCTTAGCACTGCCGTTCAGAATCCCCACACTTGACTACAAATTTATGGACTGCATTAAGTCCGACCAATGCCAAAGGCTAAAGCCACCCAGGGCAGGTRCGGTCACATTAATGCCCGCCAAGTATTTAAGGCATTTATGTTGATACTTTCTTGGTGTCCGTGCATCACCAAAGGATCCGGGACATCTTAGCCACGCACTTATTCTCATCCAGATGCAAGGCCAGTTTTAGGTAGGTGTGGCTCATGCAGTCTGAGCCAGCATCACGTCAAGGCAGTTACATTTGGTGCCAGAGCCTGGCAGACAGACCACACATGAACTAGGAAGGTGGTTAGGGGAAGTCACCTATGGCGGGGTTGTGCTTGCTCTGGGGGAGATGCGCTTGTGAAACCATACGTAGGGCAGGGGAGGAGAAAAGTAGGCTGAGGGAGGTCTGCGTGTGCTGGGGTGGGGTGGCTGGGGATATGTGTGGTACTGGAGAGCTTCTCAGGTACCACTTCATTGATCAGTTTTCATTTCTGAGAAGTATCTTTTTGGCTTTTATATTTATTCTTTAAAAAGTAAGAGTGACCTTAGATTAGAAGCTGCCTTAAATTGAGTTACTGCAAAATTTATTTTTATTATTAAAACTGCAGTACAAACGTTTTCACTTCTTACACATTCTGTGCCAAATTATGCAGCACAGTGCAGTAAATTTGAGACATTCTAGGGATTAGCATTAGGCAAATAAAAGAAGCCTGAAAGAGCTGGTTCTGTTTTTTATCATGATTTAACATCAGGCATATCTTCTTTCCTTGTAAGTTAGAGCTGACTGTGTAACACTATTGTCATCCACAAGGGATCTTGAGACCAGCATTACAGATTTAACATGCTCAGGGAAACCAATACCAAGCTATCAACCGATACATGACACTAATACAGGGTTCACTTTTACACTCAACCGAAAAGAGAGAGACAGATCGTTCCAAGTTTAGACAAGCTGTAAAATCCTTTACTAGTAGGTACTGCACTGGCCAGCCCTTGAGACTATTCTAATTGCTTTACATCTGTACAAAGGTTCCTTGTAATCGGGCTTTCTGCCTCCATTTGTCTTCTTTTCAGCCTCTTAGTAAAGGCCTTAATTGGTCTTAGTGGGGCTTTTTTTCAGTTAGCAYGACCATACCTTAAAGGCTGAACAAGTACCAGACATTACCTGGGGGGGAATGGAGGGAGTAGAGGAAAGACATCAATACTTCTTTACCTTTAACACTGTAATTAATGGGCTCAGAGCAAGGAAGAGATTTGGAGAAATTTTAGCTCTTTGGGGGATTTAGAGACAGATCAGACAAAACAGAGCAGGGTGGAATTCTCTAGAATTTCTTCCTGCTTCATTTCTCTGCGAACAATCATTAGCCTTGTAATTGTCTCCTGGTAAACTGCTGTATCAGGTTCCATTTTGTCCTCTTTAGAGGATCGAGTTGCCTTTAAATCAATAGTTTGAAGTACTGGGGGATGTATGTGAAAGGAAGTGCCCTCTAATTTCTGTTTCTTAGCTACTAATTATTTAATAATACATTTTATTGCCTATTAAAATGTGGCATAACTTGCTTGTCAGCAAAACTGGATGGAACATAATCATTTGAGGAGAAGGATAATTGGCACTTTTGCAGATGGCTTTTATTGCAAGCCTGGTTTGTTGTTATAGAAGGAGTTTTTTGCCAGGTTTCCTTGCAGTCTTTTCAGACGGGTCAGTGTTACAAGTGAGTTGCTGCRACACAGCTCAGACTTTCAAATGTGGCATATAGAGAATTCAGGGTGGACTTGGTTTTCTGACGTAAAAGCTGCCGCGGTGCATGGAGAGTTTCTTCCCTCCACTCTTGTCTTTTTAAGAACCCTTGTGGTTTTTAATACCACGCTGCAATTTACTGCGGTTGCTAGATATACCAAAATAGGAGAATTTGTTTGGCTAACTGATTAATGGAGGTAGGTGAAACTGTGGCGGGGGGGGTGGGGGGGGGGTGTCTTACAATTTTTTAAATTTTTTTTGTGCAATCAGAAATGTATGTCTGCTTTTGGCAGAACTCTATATAGCTTATACAGTAAGTATATACAATGACACGCTTGACATTCTGCAGAATTTGCCCTAAGATTTAATAGCTTTAGACAAATAATTGGAAAATAGACTCACTGCCCTCCCATTTGCTTCGAGATCCTTGTCATCGTTAGAATGAACGGCTAGAAAATTTTAAGAAGAAACTGCCTTGGCCAGAGGACAAATACAAGCGCTGTGCTGCAGGGACCCATTCTGGTGGTTGCCTGGGGTGATGCCTCTCCCGAGGTGCTGGGCTCGCCGGGCGGTTACTGGTGGCAGGGGTTGAATGGATTCAAGAGCCTGTGGTGGAGCTGGGGCGCTGGGGGAATTTTGCAATAGGGGCTCCTGCAATTTGTGTGTGAGGGGAACAGACCAGACGCTCCTCAAGGATCACAGATAGACAAGAGTCTCTTCCTTAGTTTTCCAACAACAAAACTTTCCAGGGTGAGCTTTGAATTCTTTTCTGTTGCTTCTGAGGGAATGACCGTGTTGTATAGGAAAGATCTGGTTTATGTTTATTTTAAATTAAATGAAGAAGAGACTGGAACAGGCTGTTTCTTATTAAATCCTCCTGCAGATAAATTCTGAATTTTTTTCCTCCTGGGGAATGCTTTTGTTTATAAAAAAGTGTTCCCTTTTCTGTCACTGTTTGTGTTTTATGTACAATGAACTGGTCTTGTTTGTGGAAAGGTTTTTTAGCTTTGTGCTCATAGCAGATCCTGCTTCAGGGCTGCACTAGCATCGCAGTCAATCCCTTGCCCGCTAATTCAGGTTCTTCCTCCCCTCTAATGGCTTCATTGCAAGTTAGAGCAGTGTTTCTGTTTTCTGAAAAAGAGCTTTAGATTGAGTGTTAGCCTTATTCTTTGGAGAAATGTTAGAAATTCGGGGATGGCATCGTGCATTTCTCAGAGCTATCAGAAGTATATAATACGTGTGAACTCTGTAGCCCACATTACATGGTCGAAAGTAGTTGCAATTAAATAGTGTGTGTGAGATTCGGCATCTTCTTGGTAAATGTTTTTCATAATCTCTCCARATTGTCTCTTTTCATCATGGCAGTCAAAAGATAAAATCAGAGATGCTGGTATTCTTGCCCACAGCGATTGCTTGTGAAGGGAGTGCTATGCAATCAGCCCCTTATGGAAACGAGTGCCACTCACTGTTAATGCAGGTAGCAGAAACTGGTCCTTAAAGGAGATGACTAATTTACCTGGAAGCCGTTTGTGTTTCATTTGTGATGGCAGTCCTGAAGTTGCCTGTTTCGGAAAGCAGTTGCTCGGTAGGCAGCCAGCTATCAACACTGGTTCAGTGGCACCTGCAAATGGACTGCTCAAGTCTTGAATAGGTGCCTGTGGTACAGATAAGAGAGCGGGTAGACAGAATGGAAAAATAGTTTTCATGAGCATTAGTGCCTCTTGATGATTGAAATCTGAACAAGCACATCCAAGAAATACCATCTTTGCTGGGTTTTAGCTGCATGTGCTAATGAGGCAAACAACATCTCTTGGGGTCAACAGAAATCTCTTGTTGTGATTGTAATAGACTCACTCTGCATGTAGACAAGATGGAAAATTGATCCCGTACACTTCAGTGAGAGTTAAATGAACGGAGTGTTGTTAACTCGACAGCATTTTGAAGAATTCACATATGAGGAGTTTGCTTTAATGTTATGTTTTGAAAATTTGCTGTCAGATCTGGCTCAAAGTTTCTCTGTAGTATAAGAAAATTTTAATTTTATCGCCCCTAAGATGAGGAGCAGGTACTTGAATTTGTCCTTTATCTTTAGTGATTGCAGTTTCATAGATATGCCTGGTGAGTCTTCAGAATAGGTGGCARGCAGTCAAGTTTCTGGTGTGGTGGGTAAGGGAGCAGGAGGATGCAGGGTCCCAGGGCCATGCTGGGTYGATAACTGGGATTTCAGAGGGCTCATATTGACTGTATCTCTCTTTCCCTTGTCTGCTCCCTATCCCATGCATACTACTCCATGTTCCTAATGTATTGATCTTGCTGGGCCTCTGTAATGGGGAGTTCACACTGCAGTGATGGTGCAATGAGTGTTGGCCCAATCCCAACATTAAACTGGAAATCTGGGGCAAAGCAGTTCTCTTCTGCCAGGGGGATGAAAGATCTGCATTGCCTGCCTCCAGCCCRTTCCCTCTGTGAGATACTGATGGCGATTCATCCTCCGTCATTAAGATGAGTACCTCATTCTTAATGGTGATTCACTCCACCTTTCTCTTTCCATTGATTGTAGAAGGAACCTCAAGATGATCTACACTAAACACTATTAGATGGCTAAAGTTAGATGGGGAAATCTGCTTCCTGGCAATTAGAAATGAACTTATAGCTTCTGGAACAGCAGCAGCCCAAAGAAGTCCCTGAACAGAACAAAACAGTGGTATATGTGTTTCACAGGACAGGCATGAACAGTAAACCAGTGCGCTACCAGGAATTAGCTTGGCAGGGTATAGCGGGTGAAGAGTGTCTGTGGGGTGAAGTGCCAGAAACACAACATGCTTTGGATTCCTGTAAAGTATGTGCTTTTAAATTTCACTGGCATATAATGTTAAAAAAAAAAGTGTTTAAAAAGAATCCTTAATGAACATGGTGCTGTCATTAAAATCCCTGCTGTAGACAACSCTTTTAACAAAAGGTATTTCTGTTGGCTTCATTTGCATTAGTGAGGAGGGTTATTAAGCTTTGTGTTCATATCCTCTGCATGTGCGGCGAGGGCAGAGATACTGGCCATGCAAACAAAACATAGGAGCAAATGTGCCTCCAGCTTAGGTCTCCAGGAGATTATAGCACTAAGAAATCTCAAGGCCAGGCCTTCTACCAGCACAGATCAAGTGCCATTTATTTTAWTGAGTGGTCCCAATTCACAGGAGCAAGGATGCATCCCTGAGCCTTTGGGGGCASTGTGAGAGGTGGGTGCATCCCTCTTCATGAAGTTGTGGGAGCAGGTGTCGATGTTAGGTAGCAAAGAGGGAAGAGATGCTCCTTGGTCTTTGCTTTGCTGYCCACCTCTTCTGGGGTGGTTATTTTCACAGCTGTACTCATTGTATTGTCAAAGTACAGTATGGTATATAGTCATAAATCTGACTGTGTATATAGTTAGATATATATAGTGTGTGTATATATATATTCAACATGTAATTTGAGGCATGTAAATTTTCACTGTATTGTCTCTGCATGCTGATCACGTAAAGAATGCAGATAAGGAAAGTTTTGGGGTTTGGCTTTTTTGTTTTTACCAGGAGACAAACGTGTTCCTTAAACTAGTCTTATTAAGGTGATATTTGAGGAAAGAAATATAAATTTACATGGCTTTCAGAAAAAAAGCCAAAATATGCTTAATTGAATCAAGATACAATGACAAGTGGATGAGGTTTAGCAACATGTAATATCTGTTAGAAACACTGGGTGACAGACAATAGGAAACAGCACTCAAGTGCCCGTGTGACGTTTTTATACAATGGAAGACAAGTACTTGGCAGCATCTTCACTTCAACATGGCTCTGCATACACTGATACTTAAGCAAACAGTTCAATTAACCGTGGTCGCCCTTCATCTGTTGGAGCACTGTTAGTGTTATTTCCTGTTTAGTTAATCTCAAAATTTCATTCCAAAATCCCAGACCAATTAGGCAGACTATCAAAACATTTGGCTTTAAAGTAAATCAAAGAATGTGAAGTGGCTTTTTGTGCTAATTTTTGTTTCTAGGTCAGGCAGGTTTTTGCTGGGTTTTATAAGTTTTGAGATGTGTTTGAAATCACCAGCTGAGACTGTAGGCCTATGCAGCATCTATCAGAAATTGATGTCTCCCTTTAGGTACATGTTGGAAACAACAACCACATTCTTAATCAAACTTATATTAAACCAAGCCAAGGGAAGCAGCGCTCGTTTTGCRTTTGGAAGACCTGGATTTTGCAGTGAACTTGGGGGTGTATTCAGATTCTCAGGGGAATGGGCAGGAATTAATTCCCTAACAGTGACTGGAACAGTCAATTCATGGAGCAAGTGGAGGTCAGATGTCAAGACGGGCAGCTGCCGAGAGACAAGGAAGGGAAATAATAGGAGGGAAGGAGAAAAAACCCGCCATCAAAGTGAACTGATTCACCATGTGAAGTTAAGTGAACTACATTACAACAGACGTACTGTCTGGAGGAACTAATTGCTCATGTGGTTAGGTAACTCAGGTCTACCTGAGACCTTCTTGACTCTGGAAGCTATTAAATAGAACAGAACTTGCTAAAAGCGGAGAACTTCAAAAAACATGAACTTTACTTTGAGATAACTTTTTATTTTCTCCCTCCTTTCTCTCCCCCCCTTCCTTAGAAGGAGACATTACTGATTTAGAGCAGATTTCAACAGCTTTTTGGCAATACAGAAAACTATTCTGTAGTCTTAAGTGATTATCGTGGAAGCCCTGCTGATCTTTTCTTGAAAAGTTCAGAACCACAGAAATTTCTTAGCATATTAAAAAAAGAAGACGATCTATGTGTTGTGCAAGCTTTGAATCTGCTCCATAAAGCATTTTCTTTGTTATTAACACAGACATGACTCATTTCTTGTAATACAACATTTGACATTTATGTTGGTGGCAATTAAAAACGGGTGAAGCTGTTCTGGCAAAAACAGACGGCTTGAAAGTGTGTAGGGCGTGGAGTATACTTCTCTTTTAGTATTCAGAATAAAAAAGTCTCGGTAGCTTTGGAAGGAATGGGGAATGGGATAAAMCAGGTGTTCATCCATATGTGTACTTTGACTCAGATTGGAAATGGGTGTCATACTCACACCTATAGAATTCCTCCTAAATAAAAAAGCTCAAGTCATGCAATTGTATGGGATTTCTGAAAGCATGGCACTTGTGATCATGTCATTCAAACTCACCTGACTGAATATCTAAGAATCTACGAATCTAAGAATCAAACTTCCAACATCAATGTCTGACTGAAATCACTATGATATAGCAAGAATTATTATTCTTAGGATATTTCTAGTTATTCTGTGACACAGTAATGCTAAGTGCTCTTGTGAATGGCCGTTTGTTGTAATTTTCTGGTCCAAAGATAAGCTAGTGAGAATACCAGAATGAGAAAAATAAGAGTAATACAGCAAAATGGAGAACATAAAAGGCTTAAGGAAATAATTCAGCATTAGACAACTGGTATGGACTAAGTTTGATTTCTTGCCAGATTTTTATATAAAGCCTGAGTATGAAAACTCCAGTAAACTCTCCCATACTTATTTTTGCTCTTTGRCATGAGGAAAGCATTTTGTTTCATTGAGGTCAATGAGTGTATCAGAATTATGCCCAGTTCCTTTCAAAGGGGAAACTACACAAAGGGACATTTTGCTGTGATTTCGAGGGGAAAATAGGATAATTGACATGAGGTTTTTGGAGATAATTCCCATTCCTTACATTAATGCTTATGGTTGGTTGCTCTTGAGCAAAGTTTTCCAGGAGGTGGCAGGTTCTCAATTTAAAAAAGCTACATTTACTCATGTAAGGGATATTTTCTGTGAGTACGCAGAAGTTTAGAAAGCAGCATCTTAATGAAAGTATTTGAAAAGACTGAAAATTTTTTCTATTATATGTSTCTGGGTTAGTTAGGCATCCTAGGAATGTTAGAGTACATAGGTTTTATTTCCCTTTCAGCTCAGAGAAGAGTGTTTTCCCTACTGTGCAGGCTTTGAACAGTGAAATTGAGATTACAAGCAAAAAATAATAAATACACTTAAAACTTTTCTGGTTTTCAGTTACATGGAGGCTACGGAGATTACAGAAACTTTGTTGTACAATTGTAAACTGTACCCAATCAAATAGTTATGCTAGTCATCAGTATGAAAAGACACAAAATAAACTAGAGTTTCAACGTGCCGAAGTCCATAACTGGGTAAGGAAGATGGAAGTCAGGTTTTTTTAGGTTTTCCTAGAAAACACAATGTGTGATTTCCTTTTAGCATTGAACATCTCTAGACACAGGTTGAGTGGATGATTTGCTAGTTGTTCACTCTGTAAATAGTCCTTTTATTGAAGTGATCGAGTCCTCTTGACATGAAATTGAGAGACAAAACAAATAATATGAGATGTTTTTTTGTAGTGAAAGTAAATATATTTTATGTGTGAATTTTTACGCCTTCTACCTAACCTTGACAGCRCATTAAAATTTTGTTAAAATTAGCTTGTACTGAAGCACATCACTTGTCTCAAAGAAGGATTAACATTCTGGATTTTATGTCTATTTTTATTAGTAAGGTAGTGAATTGATATCCAGTTTAGATATCTAATCAATATTATAATTCAGCCATTAAAGCTAATGTATTTTTATATCGTAAGATGTGACCCAGTCCCAAAGGCTACGAGGAAATAGGACAGGTAATTCTGTCATATGAATAAAAGAGTAAAAGCTGAAATTTTAAGGCCTGTGTATAATACATATGGACCATGACCCACCAAAATGGAAAGAAAACAGAACAAGAGTAAAGGAAGCTAATAGATTTTATTCAGTCATCAAAAAAACAAGCAAAGGAACTTGTAGTCAATCATGGGATCATTAACATTCAAATAGAGCAGGCAGAACTTTGTTTCTTTTTTATAATGAGATAACATACACACAAGAAATAGAGATACATTTTTTTTTTTCTTTGCTATTCATCAAGAAGTTCTGGTGAAGGTAGAGCTGGGAATGAAGATTTTCCTGAAGCACTAGGGGATTTAGGTGTTTCTGAGTCTGGTATCCTCAGAATCAGCAAAAGAAACTTACCTTTAATTACCTTTATTCATTCCATACATCAGCATACTTTCATCAGCTGGTGCTTAATGGTGCTATGTACTCTTAATTATTGATCTTACCATTTAAGTAATAAGACACGTGGAAGTGGGCACTATTATCTAGCAATTGACCATATTGGAGAGTTGACAAGATGCTAAGAGTGTTTAACATATAGATAAGACCAATTATAAGATAATGCTTTCTACTGTAATGAGCTGGCCRAAGTAGGAAACTTGCTCTTAAGGTAGTTATCAGGCAAGAATCCTAGGACAGAACCGTGACAGTTTTTCTGTGGATAGACTTAGGATAAATGTCAGTTCACAGGGCCTGGATGTCTAAATAAAGTGGAATGATGGGACTGATACAATTCCCACAAGTGATATAGAATMATTAGCTTAAAAGAGAGTGAATGAAGAAAATACAAGTTCCTGGTTTTGAGAAATATGTAGCTTTTGTGATTAAGTTACTTTTTGGAAGCTAATAATTTTTCTGTAAAGGAAAGTGAAATAAGAGCAACTCTTTATCAGAAGACTGATAAGAAGGGTACCAAGCTCTTAAAAAAGGAAAGCAAAAACCCTCATTCAAATAAGCAACTGTGAAAATAATGTGTAGCTTCAGCCGGGAGTATTTCTGAGTGCTGGGACCCCTTGCCAGAGCACTGCCGGTTTCATAAGAGCATTTCAGGCGTGTAGTTATTAGTGCATTGAGAACTTTCATTGTTTGGATTTAGGGTCCTGAATTTCAGATTCTTTCATATAGGATCAAGAAGAACTGGAGGTGACAGATACGATGAGCACTGTCACCCACCAGAATGGAGGCAAAATAGGGAAAGCGAGGAAGATCAATAGAAAAACTCGAATTCAGGTATACAGAAAACAGTGTTTTCAAGGAACTGTCATTTTGGATGTCGCATCCTAATTCCCTTCATTTTCTCAATGCCTTTCAGAAAGAAAAACTACTAAGTGAATGCTGGTAAAAATAAAGCCCTGCTTTTTGGACCTGAAATGAAAATACCTCCATCTGTCTGACCAGCAAAGAATTTACAGTCATGGCATGACTTGAATCAGTAAAAATGAATCCTGTTAGGTGGTTCTATTTCTGCCTCACATACACATTCTACAAATGAGGATTTGGGAGTGTTCAAAGGTTGTTCCCCATGTTTCGTTTTATTTTCCTTTGAAAAGTAGTTTCACTGTATCTTCAAAGTGATTTAATTTATAGAAAGTTATCATATATGACTTTTAAGATGTGAGAATTGGGGGATAAAAAACATATTAAGGCAATGTATTTTCATGAGTTTCTATATAAAAGTTACAGTGTTTTGCTTATATTGGTTTTCTTCTTGTAATATATGAACCAAAAAATGGCTCTTGCTTTGGTTCTCATTTCCCGTTTTATACAGAACATTTGGAACAAAACTACTCTGCCATCTTTGGTTAGCACTCACAGGCATAAAGACAGCTTCTGAACAGAGAGATCTATTCTTTCTTGAAGCTCATCTGTTGCTTTGCTTCACATCCTGATGAGAGAGATGCACGTGGCTGTAAACTCCAAACTCGGATTCGGCATGCTCCTCGCCACAAGCTGGACATCTCTATTTGTCCCTTCTCTGTAACTGTGGATAGAGCTGTTTAGAGAGTCTGAGTTGTTTCATCTTGCAGGAAATACATTGTTTAAAACTCTATTTCAGGTTAAGAATGAGATATAAAAATGTAATAATTTTTTTTTCCCCAAATGGAAAATTTCAAATGCTCAAACTACAAATCTCCGAACAGGAAACTACAGTATCTTTGGTTGCAACAAAACATTGGCTATTCTAAAAAATTGCCTTTTTCTCTTCCTTCATCACTCTATCAGAAAGTAGGACAATAGCACTCTAATGGCGATTTTCCTGTGGCCAGTTTTCTTGGGATAGATATCTTTTGTTGGTGGAGTCTTGGATTACTATTGTGAGGGAAGGGAACGTAGRCTTGGCCTCCATCCTGCTGCTTCCTATTTTGTAAGCCCTGCACATGTGGTCCGGGAGGATCCTAAGTTGATGCTACTGTCTCCACTATGTGCGAACCCTTTTTGACTGCAGGGAGTATGTTCTTTATGCGCTTCCACAGGAATCTGACTGTAATTAAGCTGTAMGTTAGGATGATTTGAGAATGCCAGATCAAATTGGTGTGCTGGGGTGTATGTTATCAGTGCAGTGACTGGCTAGATCAGTTGAGATTCTGGGGGTCACAGAAGAAGAACCTTTCACAGGTTTCACTTTTCTTAAAGAGGGGAGAGAAAAAGCAGGTAACAGTAATGATCACCTCTCTTACTGCATTCAGTCTAACTATTTTTACAGGTAAGTCATGCCACCAATTACCCCCATTATACAGGTAAGGGAAATGGCTAGTTTATGATGTCCATCAATCAAGTAGCATGGGTAAGAATGAAATCAAGATGTTTCTGGTACTTGTTAAGGATTTTAGCTAGGTATGCCTTAAATTTCTTTGGTTAAATATTGTTTTTATGTCTATGATGCTTTCATTTTTTGAGGTTTTCCCTGACGTTTCTGACTGCGAGTTCACAATCTGACTTCATGGTGATCTCRTAATTAACCCATGAAGATTAAAGTTAGTGTCATTTTCACTGTAAAAGCTAATTGGTGCCTGGCTTATTCAGTAGTCCAGCAGTMAGCAATTTAGGCAGATGTCCAGTCTTGCTACACTGATGCACGTTTAGGTAATCTTAAATGTCTTTATTGGAAGGGTTTTATTTTTCTGTAGCAATGGAATATAGTGTATTCTTATTTTCGTGAGAAATTAGTGGCTTCATTTAAGAAATATAACCTGTCACTTGAATTGCCATCATTTAGTCGTAAAATTTCAATAACTGGTGTCTCCAGAAGGGGAAGACCCCCTTTGCTCCCTTTTCCACTGTACAAACCTAATCTGAACCTGTTAGTAACTAACACACCGAGTGCCTGTACAGCACTGTGAGACCCAGGGGATTAATCTGCTGGATATAGATTGGTTTGTCCTCCGAGAAACACTGCATTAAAAAAAAAAAAAAGAAGAAAGAAAGAAAAAGTGTCTGCTGATGAAAGTAGCTGTCAAATTAGCAGGTCTAGAAGTTGTGTGTATTGTTATGAGCTGCTCAAGTTCACACCAGAGCGACCCAACCCCATCCGTCTTTCTCAGTTTACATTTTAATTGGCTTGTAGTTAAGTTTTTTAAACACTGTGAGACTGCTGACATACACTGTAATATCATGTGAATAATTTATAGGAGCTGTTCGAGATGAGCATTTTTTTTTGCCTCTTTTTTTTTTTTTTTTTTTTTTGAGAATTGGATAAAAGAAGAGAGAGAATTGGAGGGGGAAGAGCAAAGGAGAGGAGCAACAACAATCCAGCAGCACGTTGCTTGCTGGGTGTTAAATGTTTTTGCTAGTGCATCTGACTGCATTTGGGATTTCATGGAGGTTTGTACAACGCAATCTTATTAATAACTGTTCTGTCAGGAGAGCACCCAATTAAATTGAATTGGGTTTATGGTTCCCTTTACGTTTCTTAAAATGTGTGGATATAAAGCCTCTCCAGTGGGAGAACTGGCTAACAAGGATTGTGGGGGTTGGGGTTCAGTTTGTTCTTCTCCTTTTTCTCTCTCTTATTTAGGAGTTGGCTGTTGGTAAATTCAGAACCTGGCACTCCAGCCCCTCCAGCAGGGTTTTACCTTCCCCTTGTGGGGGCTGCAAGGGGTGGACAGGCTCCCAAAAAGAACTCCCAGCCTGTTTGGAGACTTACAGCTAGGTCAGGGAGTGCTGGTCATGTAATTAAGACTTAAGGGAGCATCCTCTTGCTTTCTTAGGGAGCTCAGAGATTGCTGGGGTATCTTGAATGCAACAGGAATACATTCTGGTAAGGTTTTATAAACTGCCRAGAGCTGCTATTTAAAGAAAAAATGAAGTATTCTGTCAGATAGCTTCTGCTTCGGTGACCGAATTTGTAGAGAGCACGGTCAGTTGTTGATGTCTTGGGAGCACATGGGAAAGGAACAAAGGTTCAGCCCCGGTTCCCTCCCTGCTCCTCCTCCCCGCTCACAGGGCAGGACTTATTGCTGGGATTTTCAGAAGTCGGTTATTTCACCGTCCCCTGCCGCMTGCACTCATGGGTTGCAATGCTCTGTCTGCCTACTGAAGGTGAAATTTAGATTCTGACCATCTCCTGCTGCAGGTTGGTTGCAAGAAATACACAGTTTAGCCTTCCCTGTGGGCAGATGTGTTGAGCAGACCATGGTGCAGGGTTACGTTTGCTGACTTAGATGGARACTCAGTGTCAGAAGTTAGCCCTTGATGTTTGATTTCATTCTACTTTGATTTAATCYCCGGGGATCATTTTAGCTGTTCAAATGTGACTTCTGTGCACAATTTTGAACACAGCTCGTGATACGGAGAGTTATTGTGTATATATTCCAGTTATTGATACTGTAGTTATAACAGATTTAAACTGTTGAGATACTGTTGAAATGCATTTTGACCCAGAGATGAAAGAAGTACTTGTCATTTTAAATGTGCAGCCATTGTCCTTATGTGAAATGTAGGAAGACTCGCACTTTGGTAGCTCTTAGCTTCTGATAACTGCCAAAAATCTTGGAGAACAAGGTTTGTACATGGAATTCTGCTTGTTTTCACAGCGGACTTTCATTTTTTCCCAGTAATTTGCTTTAGCATTTGCACAGCACATTACTTTTTTCTGTTCTGCTTGTTTGAAAAATCTTTTGTCTACTCTGCAAGATGAAAAATCATCTCATACAAAAGCTTTGTGTTGTATTGTGCACCTGACTATGAAGATCAGAGATCTGGGGGATCTCAACGTGTTCATGATACCTGGAATGCATGTATTGTTTTAAAAACAAAGCAACAGTGCTCAGGCAAAGTTGCATAATTCAGTGCTCAGGAAAGCCAGATGCACGAGTTCAGTGACCACAATGCTCCTGCCTGCAAATCTGAGGGAAGASATCCAAGTAACAAAAGCCTAAATCCATAGAGATGTACCATTTCAGGTCTGTGAGCTTTACCTTGATAAGAATGCCCAAAGCCTTACCCCTCCATTCTTAACGTGTCCTGCGGTGCCTCGTTTTTAYAGCATATGCTGTGTGACATCCGCATTAATCTGAGAGCCCTGCAGTACCAAAGCACAGCAGGACGAGTTAAGGACAGGCTGTTGGCCTTAACTTTCATTTTTCTGCTTTTGTTGCTGTGTGTCATGGATAAAGGTGACCTGCAAAGGAGGAAGGGGAAAAAAAAGGCGGTCTGCTTGTGTCCCATTTGCTTCGTTAGGCTGTACAAAACATTTTGAAAGGTTGTTTGTTTAGTTCTTGGCTCTTTTTTTTTCCTTTCAGAARTACCAGATCCTGACTTTTCTGGTTTTCCTAGGAGACATAGTAGAAAGCTGGAGAGCTCTTGGGATTAGAAGTCTAAAGCTCAGGCAGTTGAAAGGGGAAGAGGATTTTAGTTATAACATTTTTAATCTTTCTGTTGTTTGTTTCTGTTTGTTAGTACCAGCTCAGCACCACTCCTGCTTAATGTCTTTCACATTCTGGTTCTTTGGTTAAGGTGTGAAGCTCTCTCATTCCTACTCTCTGATCCTCCAGAGAACTCCAGCAAATACGGGTTTTAAACAAACTGGTTTTTTTTTTTCACTCCTCAGCCACCACATATATCTACAAACTCTTGGTCTTTTTTCAGATATACACATACACACACACCATCTCTTTTTATTGTTTGTTGCCTACATTTTGTGTCTACCCCTAAACTTTTTGAGAACACTCCCCTTAAACTCCATGTGTCTTATTTTGCCTAAAATAAAAATCAGAAAATAACATCTACTTACTTCAAAGAGAAAGTGCAATTACATTTCTTTTATATATTTAATTCAACAGGATGRTCTGACTGAGAAGTTTTAGAACACGCAAAAATTATACCTTCTAATTATTTTTTTTATTGAAGAGCTAGTTTTGTACTATTTATTTTTATTATGGTTATTGTTTTGTTAGTGGGGTTCTAATCCTGATGTTTAATACAGGCAAAAGAATAGGAAGAGGAATTAATAATTGATCTTAATCATCTCTTTGGAGCTGCCGAACTCTCCTCCAGTTAATTTGAGGCATTACAAGAGCTCTTGTAGAATGAAAGGAGCAAGCCCGTGTATTAATAATCTGTAGAGCTTTGGCATATATGACAGTACCATGGGGACACTCGCTTTATATCCCTGCACATGTTCCTTTTACAAGTAGTGACTTCAAGAAATCCGGTTAAATCAACTGAGAGGCCTTTTAGTGTCTGTCAGTGTTTGGAGAGGTCACAGCAGACACTCTTCCATCCCTGAAAATTGAAAAGTTTTGTCATTTTTCTTAACTATAGCTAGATTGTGATTGTAAATAATCACATCCTCTCATTTTTTTTAAGGTTGTCTAAACATACAGATTTTGRGGGAGCTGTAAAAGCATATGAAGAGTTGAACAGTTGAATGCATTCTGCATTAAAGATACTTGAACTGTGAAATTTATAAAGCTTGACTACATGTTTAGTCATGCCTAGTATAATGACACTATCAGTAATTTCTGTTCTGAAATACAAAGATGGGTCTGAGTATTTAACACAAAAAAACAATCTAATACTGATCTGRCTCCTTTTGTGTATCTGGGCTTGCTTCTTGTTTGACATCAAGAGATGCAAGCATTTGTGGCACAATTTCATGATCTCATGACTTAGGATTCTTCTGTGAAAAATGTTTACTTTGAAATAGCAGCAAATTTTGGCAAATACGAAGTTAACCAAAATCATTATAACCATGTTTATAGACAGAGTTTCTACAATGAATGCAGTTTGTTTAATGGTGGGCTTTGGCCCTTGGTCATATACTGACCCCATGAATTACAAATCTCAGTGGTAAGCGCACACTTTGTTTGCCCCACAAAGTCTTTTGTCAGTCAGAAGCACTGCTGTCGGAGTCTGCCTTGTGCTTTCTGACTTGGCCAGACTTGCCTGGTTTTTAACCGTCCTGATGTTATTAATTACATTACGGTATTAATATATAAGCACCAAACCAGTATGCTTTGTCTCATGGCAGAGTGTAGGTTACAGAAATATTCTCAAGCTAACGTTTTTCCCTCTCCCTTTTCTGTTCACGRTTCTGCTGTGAAATGTATCAAAAGTGTTTTCTTGGAGAGAAGCATGATAAGGGAACCACTYGAGTTATTCTGGCAAAACAGAACAGCCGCTATCAAGACGTTGTGAACACCAGTCTTGCTAATTCATTTCAGGAGAAAGCGTATGTTAAAGCCTCTCAAGGCTGGGCCTTTCCTTTGAGACGGACACCTTCCCACTCGATTCCATCTTTGTCTTTCTGTCTCCTCCAAGAACGCCTCTTTGAGAGCTGCTGTTAATGTGTGGTATCAGAAGGTGGTTTAATGGTAAACCAAAACACATACAGATTTTAAAGCCTGTCTCCCAGTTACGGTGCTCGTACAGTATTTCTGTGCTGCCTGTGACTGCTGCAACGGATTTTATGTCTTTGCCATGGGAGCGTCAGGACAGTTTTAATTACTGTCAGTTACTTTCAGTTCTGGGCTGATCATTTATAACAGGATTTTGAAGTGACTAATAGTAGGTGCCTTTCTGTATTAGCAGCATTTTCTTTCTCTGGCCTTTTCAACAGAAGTGTCAAATCCTGCTTTACCCAGCTGTTGGCCAAGTTTGGATGGTCTGGGACTTAGGACAAGCGCACACATGTTTAGAAGCTTTTCCCAAATATCATCCAAGTCTCTCAGGCCTGACAGATGGTTTGGCAGGACTAATTACACTTCCTGATTTTGTCACAGATTAGCAGTGTCCATAAGTCTTTAACATGTGAGGGCTGTTCAGGAACCGATGGGGAGTAAGCTCATTTCATTTTACGGCATACTAAACGAGGAGCTCCAAAGGAGAAACGATCAGGATTGCTTTTGTTCATGTAATTTAAAAAGCCCAAACCTTACAATCAGAGGATAGTCCGTCCAGCTCAGTGTGAAGCCAGGTTGTTCAAGGAGAACTTTTACGGTCGTTATCCATGAGGTATGGCCTCCCTAGGTCAGGTACTCTGCCTTTCTTATGGCTGATGTTTTAAGATGTCTCAAGATTGTTTCTGTGTGTCAGTGGACGTCGGCTATTAACGAGTTGTCTTTGAAAATCTCTACTTACATGAGTAATGAGAATATCCACACTTGTATTAAGTAGGACATACTTATTTATGTACTCTTCAGCTGTAGAGTACTGGGAACAAAAAAACCACCCAGGCTGTATAAAACTTCTTGCTGCTAAGGTAATAAAATGCCATCTGCATTGGTCATAAGAAATCGGACTAAGCAGGCTGTTACCACATCTCTCTGATGCGGTTGCCTTATGTTCGTGTTCATTGCTCTGCTGCTGTCACAAAATTTTTAGACATTCTTTATAGATATGTATGCAAATGAATAAAACTGGAAACAGAATATTTAAATGTTTGAACGTCAAAACCCAGAAACATTTAAAACTTCTGATAGTATTGCTTTCTTGATTTATGAGTGTCCCACTCTATGAATCATATCAGGAAGAATAGCTGTGGGAGTGAAAGGACTCTATTGTCCATATTTCATGGCCATTCTTTCATGAAACTTACTCCCTTTTTTCCACGTGAAGAAATATTCATAACTGTTTATTAGTCTGGATTAATTTTATAATATAACTCAATGTAGCCAGCAATTAGTGAAAGTTCAGAAGAATCTATTTAATAGGAAATTTGGCACAGCAAAAACCTGCTGCTGTGCAGACAAATGTCGATAGTTGTTTTGTTGTATTATGATACACAAAGTGCAGTTCTGAAGCAGTGAAGCTCTTGCTCCAAGTGAAATTGGTGTGAAGGCAAAAAGTAATTTAACACTACGACTATTTCTTTGTAGCAGCACAGCGGTAGAAAAAGCCCCAAATTCTRCTGCTCCTTGAAAGCATTCTCTTCAGTGAAACAGGAGGGTTGCATGTATTTWGTCTAAAACTATTAATTATGCTGTTTAATGTGACCTGCAGAGAGCTTGCTCACCAGATGGGGTGGAGCTCATCCTTTTCCATTTGTTACGTGTTGAGAGTTGGTGACTACTTTGCTTCTCTGAGGTATCACTGCACAGGCCGTAGGCGCAGGCAGCGGTGATGCAGGAATGAGCAAGAAACTCATCTGCATTCAACCTGCTAGTATTTCCAGAGGCGCCATCAAAAACGCACCACCTCCCCTTCTCAAAAAAGGATGTGTCCTGGTGCCTTGCCCTGCTAATTCTTGTCTGTGATGAGAAAACTACGGGTGGTACAGAGCGATCGTGTCGATCAATTCGGGAAGAAATCAGTGTCGCCGTGTGAGCTCTTGTGGCAGGCAGAGAGCAACCTCCCGTGTGTCAGCCTGAACTGTGGTCTCCACCAACGTTCAGGAGAGCCTCCTGCTGTACTTACAAACAAATAAATAAGGATATTTCCATCTTCTCTCTCTCTTCTTGGCTTGCAACAGGAGCTCATGAATCAATCGTCAACAAGGCAACTTCTCAGCCAATTGTGGTAATGATGTATGCGATTAACAGGCTGTGATTCTTTCCCTTCTTTCTTTTTCCCGCTTTTTTTCATTTTGTTGGGTTTTTTTTTCTTTTTTTGTAAATACGTAAGAGGGAGAGAGTTTCTTGTTACAGCAAGCGAAGGGGGGGGGTGTCTGTTCTGTGGCACGTCCCACCCCCCCCGCGAGCACGTGAGCGTGTGTCTCGCTGCCCTGCCATGTGCTGGGTGGGAGGAAGTTTTTCCTCGCCGAGCGGCACACAGCTCTGCCTGAGGGATTGAGAACATATTGCTCGGCAGGTGGGGCCCGCTCAGACGCATTTAGTGTTATTTCAGCACTGACAGCAAACATACATCACACGGGCCCGTAATGCCAGCATGCTCCATAGTAACCTGATCAAAAGCACTGCAACCTAGAAGCAGAACTCTCAGCCTTAATACAATATTTTGACCCAATAACTGGTCCATGGGAAGTCAGGGCAGTGCCTTGCTGTCCATAGAGACTGGGCCTTCTCTGTGTGGGTCTCCTCGGATGCTGCTTTGAGAGTGAGCCCTCATGATGCTTTCCCTGCCAACCCTCTGGCTTTCTTTCCTCTTCACAAGGCATGGCAAATCAGACCTAGCCATGAAAACCCCAGATTTTTGAGGCACCTCTGCAAATGCAAGCTTGTGGATTTTCAGTTATTTTGTCTACTTGTTTATTACAAGTTTATATGGTTTGTCTGCTAGCTGGTGAGGTATATATAACCCTGTACGGGAAATATTGTGGTCCAGATGTGCTAAGTCTTAGTATCAAAACTGAGAGTTCCGTAATTGTTACTTTGTTCAAAAGTTTTTCCTTTGGTCAGCGATGTGCTTATGGTGCTGTCTACTTTGTTTCAGCTGAGGTATGGGTAGATTTTTTTCCCCTGCTAATTATAATCGTTGTAGGTTTGGTTTTCTTTTGTTTAATTTTAAATCTCRGCTAAGTAGCAGGTTTAGTGAGTGCCTGATCACAGTCCACAATGTGGCTTGCACTTTATTATCCATCTTCTTACACAAGCCATCAAGTGAAAGTGGAGTCAGGAGGAAAAGTATAGAGAAGTAATACACGCCATATTTTGCAAAGCATCCTGCGAACAAACTTCTTTTTAAATATGAAGATTTTTAAAGGTAAAGGTTACAGGGTTAAAGAACCTGCCCAGTTTCTGGTAGGTGCTCTGCATCCTCCATTCTGACGGTATTTAATGGGTGCATAAGTGAGAACTAATATCCTACTTTAAAAAGAAGAGAAGCTGGGGAAAAATAAAAAAGCAGCATCTGGAGTCTGACTACGATATACAGCCACCCGGTCTTTTCCAGGTAGCACAGCTGCACAAGAGTGATTTTAGTCTGGGCAAAGCAACAAGAGTCATTGAAGGGCTGGAGAAATCCAGATACGGAAAGGTCCTTAAAAGAGGTAGGAACAAGTGAATGGTGGATTTTCTATCCAAGGATCATATTCCATTTCTTCATTACAGAGATTAAAATCTGACCTCTGTGGGTTTGGGTTTTTTTCCTTCTGAGACCTACAGTAACTGACGTAGAAGAACYGCACAGATTAATTCCCAGCAGAGACTTTCTAAGACTTATTCAATTCCTCAGTACATTGATTTCTTTATCTACAAATGTATTACAGGTAGCAGCTAGCAGTAGAAGTCAGTTTGGGTAATGCTTTTATGTACAACACACAATGCAAACCAATGGTGACTGTTTGAGAATTCATTTTGTACTGCTGTAGCTACTACCAGATTGACACTAAGATGGAGCACGTGAGAAAATTCAAGTGCTCAATGAGAACGGAAAATTTTATCTTTAAATTTGTCCAGAGGCATTATTCTGTGATGGGATTTACCCGTGCAAATCCCTCATGAGGAAAGATTGAGAAATGTCTCTGCTTTCTGTTTGAGTGTTTTGAATTGGCAACCAAGTGAGAATTAAATAATGGGAAAAGGTCCAGATGCCTCAGCTAACATGTGGAGAACTTCCTGTGGTCGTTTCAAGAGTCTGTTTGATTTCATTGACGTAAGTAAGCAGGGTAGATGAAGCCTTGGTAACTCCCYGAGATGGATGAAACGCGTCAGGACACAGGCAGACAGACTTTTGTCATCCTCAAGCGTAATTTTAAGCTTGTGGTTACCTCAGGAGACTGATATTTCCTGAAGTCTGTACCACAGTTCATTTGTGTATATGTGCGTTTGTGTTGCAGAAGCAATTGATTTTGCGAGCAATTGCCTTCTGGAGCCAAAAGATACAATATGCCAGGGTCAGAGCTGGCTCAGTTCCCTTCCTGCCTGAGCACAGCTATTACAGATACCTTGTTTTGTTCCCCTGTTACTATGTTTTTCAGGTATTCACCCCGGAAAAGAAATACAGTGAGTGAGACCAAGTTTACGCTGTGAGGAGGAGGCGGTTCCCCTCTACCCCATCTAACTTTGAGTGGAAGATGTCGTAGGAAACAGTCCTACTCTTTGCTGAGGTTTCTCCAAAGAGGAGCTGGAAGGGCTCAGCAGCAAGCTTGATTAAGCTGACCTATAAATCCAGCTGATTTCCTGGTGACTGCGTCCCGTTGGCAGTGCTGGTGAAATGCTCCGGGTGCACCTGGTACATTCAGCAGAGCCGCAGGTGTCTCCCGCAATATGCACCCGTCCCACTTGGCAGCAGTCGATGGCTAGTAGTTTACTAGCCATCTTTTCACCTGTAAAAACTCCTAGAAAAATGCCAGCCTGGCGTTTCAGTGCCTCTGCAGAACCGGGCTCTACTAGTTTGAGTGCTTTGAAAAGCTTGTCAGACCTGTCTGCAGCTGTACTAGTAAACTGCTAGTTTGTTTGTTTCTTTGTTTCTGCAGATTCATAGGCTCCATGAGGAGCTGTCATTTTGCTTGCAGAATGATACTAATTCAAAAGTAGGAAGTCTGCTAAAGTATTAATGATACCAGATGTGGCTGTTACATTTTTTTTCTTTACCTGTCATGTACAGTAGCGGTGAATGTTATTTTCCCAACTGCTGTGCTGAGACGGGAGGAAAACTATGAAAGAATCAGGATTTCTTCCTTTGCAATATTGCCATAAACTGGATTTCTTTGGGCAGAGATGGTGAGTTTTTTGTTTTGAAAGAGCATCACTTAATCAGTGCTGTACAACCATACTGCAYCTCATTTTCCTCACATTGCTAAAACAAGCTGTGCTACGAGCATGGAGAATAATGAAGCCTAACTGCTTTAGATTTGTGTCCTACATCGTACAACCGTCTTCTCTTCCCTCTGCCCATGCCCACATTACGTACTTCTGGCTCTGTTGTATATTCCTTCTCTGGCCGAGCAAACGACATACCCTGTRTTTTACCATTAGCTGGTTGTCAGCTGTCTCTTAAAAGGGCTGAGTTTATCTCTCTTTCCTGTACTAGAGTTACTGATTTGCATAAAACTTCTCATAACTTGATGGTTTTTAGATCTCTAGCAAAACTAATTGAAAGGGAACAAGGGGTTTGAAAATTGCTAGGGCTGGGTGGACTGACAGCCTGTTTGCATAAAACTTGTTTTCATAGAAAGCCAGGCAAAAAATCAAGTAAAATTACACGTCTCAGTAGTGTGATTTGTGCCACACAGATATAAGATAACAAAGGCACCAGCTTCCACTTTATCCCTGAAGGACTGGTGAAAAAATTACCATTTCAGGTTAATAGTATTTCACAGATGCTTTGTAGGCTGCCTGGGTGACTATACAAGGCACAAGACCATGGATAAATCAAGCTTTTTGTCCTCTTATGCTCCTGTGTGGCACCTACCAGTTGTCAGTGTTGTGTAATATTATTCATACAGGAAAATCAGATAAAGTAGTATTGAAAGGGAAAAGCTAGTGGTATCCATAGCTTTTACACCCAAAGAAAGAGTGGAAAAAAAACCAAAACCCAGAACGTGTATGCTACAGGTATGATTCTATCCCTGGTTTTCTCAAAGTAAGATCACATAACAGTTCTGAAGTRTAAAAACATTGTGTTCAATTTTATCTGCCTAAGTAATCATTCGTACTGCACATGGGGGCAATTTATAACTCCATGGCAAACATCAGGAATGAACTTTGAGCCTTTGTTCCTGAAGAACAGGGGCTTGGTGGGACAGTAGAAGTTTTCACATTTTTTCAGCAGATGGACTCCTTAAGCTTTTATCAATGGAATTAGGGACCCCAACAGAGTAAAAGAAACTAAGTCCCTTTTTACAGACCCTCATACAAGGAGTACATGAAACCCTTGGGTTCACAGACCGCAGATTGAAAAGCACTGAGCTAAAGAAAACATTCTGTTAGCAGTTAGCAGTATAGGAAATATGACTTACAGTTCGGCAATTCTAATCCTATCCATTTGTGGGGAGGGGAGCGCCTGCACATGTGCACATGCACACTCATACACGCATTATTGCATTATTTGAGGGGCTGGGGTTAATTCAAAAACACTGGTTCTTAGGCTTAATTGAGATTTCTTGGAGGCCTGTTTTTGCACATATAAAGGATCATTACCAGGAAATCATAGTTTACAGTGTTTATCCTAGTGAGTTATGAAAATACCAGATAATAAGACTAATGACTCAACACAACATTTTCCAAATTGTGATGTAATCTTTGGATTTTCCAAGATTATTATTATATTAGTTGCACTTTTTAGTCTGTCAGAAAAGAAATAAATAAAAGGCCTGTATTTTCCCATTAACGTTCGGAGAACATCTGTTGCGTATTGTAAATAACATACTTATAAAGCAAACTGATAATAACTACTCAGACTATTTTCCCGTTCTGGCTATAGCGTTCAGCACCATACAATATGTCATATACTACACTCTTTATTTGGCCCAGAATAAAATGGAATTATTCTAATATACCAGTCAATTACATGTAAAGTAATCCAAATAATTTGCAAAAACTCTAACTCTAAAAACATACACTTCAGATTGTGTTAATGAAGAACAATAATGATGGACCAGAGTACACAGCTATAAATTGATACAGCTCTGCATTTGGAAGAGCATGCAACTTTGAGATTATGTTGTGGTTGAAGCGGTTAAAATAGGGAGGGATGAAAGAGTTTTAAAAATTGCTTTTCCTCTGAATCTCTCTCGAAATACATACCAACCCTAGAATAAACTATTTCTGAATGCTAGTCAGACTAATAGGAAAATAACCCCATAGAGTTCTCCTTTGAAATTCCACGCTTAAAATGCTGCACTTTGTCTTCCTGAAGTTTCTAACTCAGTTTTATAAGATTGAAGATGTAGATTAGATTTTTTTTGCTTCCTGGGAGGCTGTAGTCCACAATTAACTTGGAAGTCCTTTGAAGCTGAACTTTTGCTAACATTACCTTCTTCAACTGCTAAAATAAACATGGTCTTATTTCAGTAATACAAGTAGCATGGTGAATACAGAACAACTTCACAATTTTCACAATTATGTCAATCTAAAATTGTCATGATTATTACAAGAATAAGGCCCATGCTATTGGAACTTTTCAGCAAGGTAGAGTGTGTACTTGATGTACATTGAAACAAGCTATTTCCTAGGAGCCAMGAATCAATAGCTCTTCGACTGATCAGTAGGTGCGTGCTGTGAGTAGAAGCCCGTTCTTGCCATAGTCTCCTCCCCACTGAAGTCACCTAAGACAGACAGAATTGTGTCTATAAACACGTATGAGTATAGCCAATCTCCTTCATTCCCAATGAAGAGGAGGAAGAATAATTATAAAAGGATAACTGTCTTTTCTAATTGTGTAATAAAAACACCTGAGTTTCTGGGTGTGTCCCTCATCTTTTGCATGTTTAGTTTGCTTTACTTATGTTTCATCCTTTCCGTATTTAATTATTTCTCTTTTCCCGTCTATGCCATTTGGCATCGCAAATGCCCTGTTGATGCTTGCTGGTATGTAAAGGCCTGAACCTTACTTTATTTCACCTTGACATATCCTTAGTAAGGAAAAGCAGAAGGGAGAAGAGTGGCAGTTGGCTAGAAAAGCTTTGTCTTCTAAAGCAGCAGTATCGTGTATGCCATCTGTTATAGTTATCCATAATATTATCTGAATCAGAACCAAAGTAGTTAAAATGCCTTAATGCACGCATATCTCACAGAGTTGCTAGGACATGATTAAGTGCATGCACAAAATGCTTACATTTCCAGAAGTCAGATGACAGTGTTTCTAAATAATATATTGAAGGTTTTCCTAAAAGTCCCACTCTTTCTAACCTCAGTAGTTCCAGATTCAGAGTACCTTTAGTTCGTTGAATCTTTCCTGTGGCTTGATGGACCATGGCTGAATTCCCAACTAATCTGACTTCTTTATACCATAGTCCATGTCACCAACACCTACCTTGGCATGAGAAAATGGAAAAATAAACTAATTAGTGTGAGCATTTGACTCTCTCCTCCCTCTTTCATGCACAGTGATTTCAGGGGAAGTAAAAGATAGGAGATCAGACTCTGAAAATGTCTGTTTTTCTGGGTACTTCCACCGTCTTCTTCAAACTAAAACTAAGAAGAGCCCTAGCTCTGTGTACACAGATAAATCGGTCCTCCAAATCCATATCTACACAGTGCTTGCTGCAGTCTTTCATTGCAAGATCATTTGTTAAGTAATTTAGATTTGATGTCCGCCTCCTATAAATGTGCACAGTGCCTGCTATCCTTTCATTTTGTATTTAGTCTTGTTACAGTCAGTGAAATTACAGGACAGCAATAACGTTGGGCTTGTCCCCTTGCCTTTTTGTCAGGAAGAGTTTGTATCACCATATGAACATTAAGGAGTTGTGGTTTTAGTACGTTTGCAAGCCCTGTAGTGGTTTGCAAGGTTTTTTGAATTGTGCATCCCTAAAAATTTTCTTTTGAAGGTGTAGAGTTATYTAGTAAATTGAAAGCTACCCACTGGTGGTTTGCTGTTCTTCCTTATGATGTAGATTTCTCTTGGAGGACGTTTGTGGGATTTCAGGATTCAACAAATCACAGGTTGAAAACTGCTRTGTTACAGTATGTGATGAAATAAGGAACAATTATGTTCCCTAGATGGGCAAACACGAGCCCAAACATGCAGACATACTTGAGTGGAATTAACTGCTTGGGAGTTTGAAGTTTGGGGGTAAGCATTTGTGTACTATTTAAAAGAGTTTCTGAAAACTGTGGTAGTGTGGTGTTGCTGAGTAAATTCAGTGGGGTAATATAAATGCGTATTTGTCAAAAGAGCAAATGTGAAAATACAAGGTAGTCACTTAATGAGATCTCAATTTGGCCACAGTATTATGAGATACTGTTTAATAGACCATCGGGTCAATGGATCTATTTCCTCTACTGTCATTGGAAGGTGGGATCAACTTTATAATGGTGCTATACGAAGCTAATGTACTTTTGTGCTGGACTGCTGATAGAGTAAATCTGTGTGTGTTTTCTTAAGGCTCAAGGTCCTTGTCTTTTGCCCACTTACCTAAAACTGTAGTGATGAGTGTGTGGGGTTAATGCCTAGTTTTAAAAAATGTGTATTTTTTTCCACCAACAGGAAATTATAAACCTGTTCAGCCAAGATGAATACGTTCTACTTTAAAAAAATATACTGAAAGTGGCATTGTATGCCATAAAAATATACATCATGTGCCAAGACAAGCAATTGATGCTCTCCTCTAAAATACAGTAAACACCTCCTCCCTGCCCTTCCTTTGGCTGTCAATCAGATTTCAGAATCATGAAATTTTACAGTATTACTGGTTAGAAGGGCTCCCCACTGGGAGCAGATGCCATCTCTGTCTTCATAGACTCAGAGAAAGTCCTGACATGTTTCAATGGCGTTCATACGTGGAAGTCTGTGAAATGGAAAGGAAAACAGCTTTTTCTGTCAACCTGTCACTGATATAAGCTCTTACATTTCATCAGAATGACTAAACTTTAAAGCTGTTTCTTCAGTGCTGAGTATATTTGAGAACTCCCAAGTGTTATCAGATTTATAGAGTCCCAGCATATGATAGAAGACCAAAGCATTTTGTGGCATGATATTAAAAATTCATTCAGATACTCGATAAAGCGTGGATGACAAAAGTCTGAAATGGAATAAGGTAGAGTGAATTTCTCCATGGTTTATTGACCTTGATTCCTCTACACAAAATAAATAGACAGAATGGACTAAAATCTCTTCTTTATGAAGGCGAAATCCTGGCAGTCAAAGACGGGCTCATAAAAAAACTCTCTATGGCACATACCTTGGCAATGTTAGAAGTTGGAGGCAATGGAAATTTATTGCTGGTGCCGCAATGTATGTGTCTGTATTTCAGAGAAGGAGAAAGCAGGGGCTGCTTTTATGAGGTTACTGATGTTATTCTGTGGAGAACAGAGAAAGAAAACACACTTACTTTCGTCATTTTGTGTTCTTTCCCTGAAGGTATAATAAGATAAAACACTTCCCTTTGCATACCCATTTTTTATTTGTTTGAAAAAGAAAGAGAAAAAGCAAGTCGTTCAGAATGAGGAGTTCGACATCTTTCCCTGCTGGAAAAGGCTGGGGCTCCATACTGCTCAGAGAGGTTTTCCTGCCTTGCTGCAGTCGGAGAGCAGAATGCCTCATTGGTTTCAGATATTAAACTTTTGTGCTGAAAGCCCAGTTGGAGCTGGTGTGACAAATGGATTTTACCTGCTGCCGAAAAACACAACCCCCACCTCCCTACACCTCCCGTCTTGCCTAACCTAGCCCCCAAGAGCACTGAAACAGAAAGCTGCCCTTAGGCACCATCTGTTTCTGCCAGCTCCTACTTTGGGCCCTGCCTTTACATCTGTTAAGTAGAGGCAGCTTACTTGATGAGTTGTTTTGAAGRAATATCTGGTCTCCCCACTATGTTCATTAACTATTGCAGATCTGTTAAAGAGAGGCTCTGTGATGCAATTTAGCTGTAGTTAACCAAATTCATTGAAGTCACAGTCACAGATTATTTTTGCATCCCGCAGGGATAGAGCGCAACACGGTTTTAGCAACGTTGTTTTCTCTTCCCTTTGAAAATAAAATTCTTTTCTGTTTGCCTTGTAAAGCACCATTTAAAGCAGTGATGAAATCTAAAGGGGATTTAAAGTGACTAGTCGGTGACTGATAATTTGTTACTCCTCCTAAAACAAAACCAAGCTGCGTGCATAGCACATGCTAAAACAAATATATTAATCATGTATCCCTCCCAATAAAGAAAAGCAACTGTTTTATTCCTAGCACCTTCTTCAGTACCCCAAAGCTACTGATTTGTTAAGCTGGCATTCTTCTCACGGACAAACCCAGCTTTCTGGAGCCACTGGAATTTTTTCATGGCCAGTGATCAAGAACTAAAAGAAACAAAACAAAAATCCACTTAAAATACTTTAGAAAAATGGATTCAGTATGTTTGTGTTTGGATTTGTTCGAATTAGAAAAGAGAGTTTAATAGGCATTCAGAGAAAAGCAGGCGTCATACAGTTTATATAGAAGGCAATATAACACAAATAGAAGGGAAAGATGAAGTTGAGGGGAAGGGGGAACAGAGTCTTGTTTTACAGATGAAGGATACAGACACAGAAGGAGAGGGAAGGGGATTTTTACCCAAAGCTGCTAAAGAAGAGTGTGTGGCAGCCAGGAATTAAACCCATGGTTTTAATAATCTTATGGCCTTAAGCCATAAGCGTGGGACTATCATTTCTGTGCTGGTTGGACAAACAGTTTACTGAGTTCTCCACGTGTACAGAGTCACTTTAGAAGCAAAATCTGGTCATAATACAAATGGAATTTTCTTTTATTGTATATGTTACATTTTCATCTAAAATGATGCCCTGAAGCTATAATTACGCATTATAATATACACTACACAGAGATGTCCCTGTTGGTTTTAAGGATGAGGATAATTTATATATTAGTTAAAAGCTGGCACCTCTGAATCTGAGTCATATGTAGTAAAATAAATATGAATAGTTCCATGAGCAAAAAACTTATCAAAGCCTGGTTTCCCATAGAGAGTTAACTGAAACCTCCGATTGATGCCTTTTCCTTGGAGTTCTTATAACATTTCTCTTCTGTGTGCGTTCTCTGGTATGAAGCGAGGTGTGATCACACACTCCAGCCTTTCTTTCAGGCTTATCGGGTCTCTATACCAACTGGCCGCCTGTTTTCAGAAAACTCACAGGAGCTTAATTATSTTTGAAATCTCTTGTCAAATGTGGGTGAAATTGGCCAACGAGTTCAAAAWTTTTGAGAAGGTTGAACAGAGGGGAACTTCATGGACTGATTGCACAAGCTTTGTTTATCAGGAAAGCACGCTGCAAGGAAGTCTTTGTGAGGGATTTTGTGTGTAGTATAATAATGCCAATAGACAGAGATTAGATATCGTGAAACCTGACATGTTGACTCAAAAGATGACACTTACACTGTTTACTCAAATTGCCTAACCAGAGCAAATAAAAAGCTCGGTTCTGCTTCCTTTACTCACACAAGTAGTTACATCGTGTTGGTATAATTGGTAATCTGCTCTTTATCATTTGACTCCCCCTCTTATACAGGTAGTTAGTTATATAGTGAGAAAAGGTAGCAAGTATTGTCTGAGTTAAAATGATTTGTAATATATATACTGAGATACGTAAAAGGACACTGTCCTACACTGCTGTGGCTTTCTAAGCATAGAGCTCTGGTGACATCAGGAATATTCTGCAATTTTCTTGTCTAAACRTGCCACTTGGAAAACACATGACATGCATAAGAATTAGCAATTCGCTCAATCTAAAGAGAATTATCTGTTTGTCTCTAGGCGATTCACAAAAATATGCCCATAGCAATTTGAGGCATTATAAATCCATCCAGGTTGGTTCTGACCATGTTGCAGAAGTAATTTCGACTGGCACATCAGATGAAAGAACAGATTTGAAAACAGTAGCGTGCATGGCCCTGAAGGTTTTATCTTGGCTAATATTCCAGGCACCTTATGGCACTAGTTTGGGTTTCTGTGAAGACTCCAAATAAAGTGTCTGTAGCCTGATGAAAGATTTAACACATTTTTTTCCTGAACAAGCTTTATAAATGTTATGCTAAAGATAAAGAATGTACTTGCTGATGGGAAGCAGCTTATTTTTCGGTGTACTCTTCACTAAAAGCACCCTTTACACACCGTGCTTCTGTATTTCGAATGTGTGGTTCATGCAGCAGCGGAGGTTCTGGAACAATAACACTGGAAGGTGCAAATTTGGGATTTCATTTCCATTTTCCAATAAGGCCCATGGAAATTCCTTAATTCACCTTTAGCAAGATATCTTTGTGGTTCCAGATAGAAACAGCCAGAACTATGTTCACCAAAAGGACTGCATGAAGAGTCAATAATAGAAATAAGTAGATTATGTTTAGCAACACAAGTTGTATTATATGCTACCTGATGATGAGAGAGGGAGCAAAGGCTGTTGCAAGAATTAGCTTTAGATGGCCTCAGAGAAGGATGGTTTGCTCTTCATGTGAAAAATAGGATGCTTTCTCAGTGTTTTCTGTGCTTTCCTTATTTGTATTTTGTCTCATTTTCCATTTGCTTCTACTAAATACCAAGGAAGAATTCAGGCACCTAGTTGGGGTGTCTCAGGGAGAAGCATATTCAAGACTACCTTCTGTTTGTGGGTAGCAGTTTCCTTAGGCTCTCTCCAGTCAAGGRACAGAGATCATGTTCTCTAGATGGTGATGCTGAAAGCTTAAGGGCTGCTGTATGCCTTAGCTTAGATGATAACTCCCTTCTCAGTCCCCAGATATTTTAGGAACACTTTCTCCTTCCAAGGCAACACTGTAGGGCGGGAGAAGGGGGACGGACAAATACCTGGGGGCAAAGATGAGCTCTTTGCTACTTCTGCTTTGGAGCTGGTAAATGTTTCCTTAATTATCTCCTCCTAGTTGTGTGCTTTGCTGACCTTTTTTTCTGAACAGATCTGCTAGCTTCTGTGGCCTTTCAGGGCTCATGTGCCTCGGGAGGCTGTCTAATTTTCCAGCTGAATAGGGTCCTAAACGCTATAGGGCACTCGCATTTCTTCGCGATTTATTTCTGTGGGTTAGAAATCATAATGAAGGGCCACGTGTGTTCYGCCTGAGTAGGCGCTGAACAAATACAGAGCAAGGGGTTCAGAATAAGGCCAGTACATTTTGCTGGAAGTTCTGCTTCAGTCGGTATATTGCAATCCTTATCAAGGATTAAAAGTATCATTTGCCCCTTTATTTAGATATTTCCATTGGAGAGAGTTTACAAAAGAAACAAAGGTATTAATTTCACTTAGAAAATGGAGAACTAAAGCTTGACAAGGTTGTTATATGTCTGGTCCTGAAAAAAACTAGTCTTGTACACCCTGGCCCATCCCCTTTTCTCTTCCAACGCGTCGTGGAGCAGTGGCCATGCACAATCACAGTTCTTCTCCTTGGTAAACACCAAATATTCAGCAATGAAGAGAGTCTTATTTTCCCGAATGTAACGGAGGCAGGAGGGATGGCTTTGTGGGACAGAGGGGAATATGTATTGCATTCTTTCAGATCTTATATATAATCAAAATATTCCTTAAATTTTGTGACTGAAAGTTAAAGTACAACTGTTTCTTATTCTGATGATTTTAATCAGATTTCTGTCATTGCCCAAATTACAGGTTTTTCCCCCCTGGTCTTTGTACTGTAAATAATGAAGAACAGTGCTGCTCTTAGAGAGAGGCCTAAGCCCCATTTGAAAGACCTTGAAGATCTGTCAGGGAAAGCTACGATTGTCCTGTGGCTTTTTCTGTGTTTTCATGGCAACTGGCTGCTACCCGCATCTGGAAAAATGGCTGGTTTTCACGTTGCTCTGCCTTGTGTTGCAGTAAGTGTGAGGCTGGAGTTGCTGGGGCAGTTGCCCGTGTTTGCGGTTGGTCTGCGTGGCCGTCCAGCACACACACCGTATGTGCCGGCAGGGAGAAGGGGCRTCATGCCATGCACACATGTGCTTTCTCTAATAAAGGCTGTCCTGTATTTTACAGGAACGCCGGAATGATCTGGCTTATTTCCAGTGGCTAAGGGCTCCCCGTCAGCACAMTTCCCCACATGTCCTGAGGTTTCATTGTGACCCACAGGCATCAAATACTGTATTTTTGTTGGTGGTGTTTGGGGGCAAAGTTTGTTTGGTTTTATGAACAAAATGGGACGCTAGTATTTCTGAGTTGCATAYGTAACAAAGAGTGAAAAATAGTGTATCAGCGATACTAATTAACTCTGAAGATGCACAAAACCTTAGTCACAGCAGCTGAAATCACAACCCGTTAACTTGGTCCTGGTGGGTACACATGCTAACATGCTTCTTGGAGAAAGAACTTACTTTAAAAGTGCAGTTATTGGTGGTTGGGACCACTGGAGCCATCAGGCAAATATAAATATACTCATCCCTTATTTAAAAGGCAAAAATAAAATTTAGTGAAAACTCTCTCATTTATGTACATGAATGTACATATTTTTTGTATAATGTTCATATTAAAAATGCCAAAAAAGGATTAGATCATTTAAATTTAAAGCACTCAAGTTAAACAAGAACAAAAATGTTCTAGTAAGCCAATTTAAATAAACTAATTGACCCTGTTTGTCTTAACGCATATCAGCCAGATTTTAATTTCTATTTTTTCCCAGCCTAATAG